>RJWT010008345.1:0-26432 GCA_004365215.1 Cuniculus paca | reverse complement strand
GTCCAGCAATCTATTAGGACAGAAACCTTTCAGTTTGATTTTAGGGCTCCAGGAAGATCCGAACCCTCTTGCAGAGTTCAAGATTCTGGGGGCTGAGACAAAGAGCTTCTCTGGATGGCCCATATTTATTAGGTTTTCAAAAAAGAGAGAGGATACTGAGGAAAGTACCGGAACTGGGCAGGACCTTGGGAATCCATCACAGATTTCTTCAAGTAGTAAATTATGCCAATTTAGGAGAACTGTCTTATCTCCACGATGACATTTATGGTAGGAGTGAGACAGCAGGAGTGAGATGCATGCAACTGCAGTCTCTATCTAGTTAGTTGGGGTTGGAGCCAGGCATCCTCAGCTGTGGACTTATCTGACCCTTGGAAGGGTCTCCTTGCTCTCGGGTCAGCCATGCCACGGCCAAGCCACAGCCCTTCATGTGTGTTCACTTTCCAGCATCAGCGACTCCCAACATCCCTCAGCATAGTCTAGTAATTAATAGGATTAAACTTTTCAAGTTAATTTGTCTCTCAATTATTCAAAAATTTAATAATTTCTTAATAAGTCATACCTCAAAAAATTAATTACATACATATACACATGCATATGGCAGAGGAGGAGGGATAATTATTTCCAATTTCTTCTACATTATTGCATCTAGAATGATGAAACCTTTTCTGAAGATTTTTCAATTTACTTTGTCCAGATCTATCAAAGTAATCACTATCTATGGCAGGTATAGCCTTATGAAATGTATTTCCTAAATAATAGGGCTTGAAAGTCAAAAGTACTCCTTGATTTATGGGCTTCAGTGTAGAGGTTGTATTAACAAGCAGGCAAAATAACATTAATTCTTTTATATATCTCCATCAGATCTATTGGATGAACAGGTGAATTGTCAATGAGTAATAATATCTTTCAAAGTCTCAACAATGGGCTTCAGTCAGTAGTTCACAGGCTGTACACCATGGTGCTGGTATCTAGACTTCACTATTTTATTTCAGGAGCACAGGCACAGTTTATTTAAACCAGTTCTTAAGGGCACTGGTTTTTGGAATGATAAATGAACATTTGCTTCAATTTTAAATCCCCAGCAACATTAGCCCCTACCAGGAGTGTCAGCTTGTCCTTTGAAGTTTCAAAGTCAGTCATTAACTTCTCCTCTCTAGGTATAAAAATCTTAGATGACATCTATTTTCAAAATAAGCCTTTTAAATCTACTTAGAGGGCCAGGGATCTAGCTCAGCGGCCTAAGTGCCTGCCTGGCAAGCGCAAGGTTGTGAGTTCAATCCCCGGTGCCACAAATAAATAAATAAATAAATCTACTTAGAAAATCTGTTGTGTATTGTAGCTGTCTCCATCAATGATCTTAGGTAGATTTTTCTGGCTATCTTACTGCAGCTTCCACATCAGCACTTATTTCTTCACTTGTACTTTTATGTGATGGAGATAGCCTTTTTCCTTAAAGTTCATGACCAAACTCTGCTAACTCTGAACTTTTTCTCTACAGCTTCCTCACCTCTATCAGTCTTCTGACTATTAAAAGAGATTGAGAGTCTTGCACTGAAATTCTTTGGCTTAAGGGAATATTATAGCTGAGTTCATCTTCTACCCAGATCACTAAAATTTTCTTTATATTAGCAATAAGTCTATTTTACTTTACTCTCATCAGTAGTATCAATTAAATTCTTTCAAGATCTTTTCTATTACATTCACAATTTTGCTGTTTGTTACAAGAGGCCTACCTGGCTTTTGACCTTTCTTGATGTTTAGTGTGCCTTTCACACTAAACTAAATAATTTGTAGCTTTTGTTAAATTGGGAGGTGTGAAAATTCTTTACATAGAATACTTGGAATACAGTGGTTATTACAGTTGTTTCGGTTATTAGTTGCCCTAATTTCAATTATGTCTTAATGAGGCAACTAGTGTTCCCAGCAGAAGCTGAAAAACAGGTGAATAGGCAATTAGTGCAGAAGGTAGAACACATGCAACATTTATCAATTACATTTATCACCTTATATGTGTATGATTCGTGGTGGCACAAAACTACAGTGGTGAAAGTAAAGGTCGTGGATCACCTTCCAATGACAACAAAAAGTGTGAAGCATTGTGAGAATGGCCAAAATATGGCAAAGAGACACAAAGTGAGCACATGATATTAGGAAAATAATGCCTAGATTTGCTCACTACATGGTTAGCACACGCTTTCAGTGTATACAATGCGTGGTATCTGTGAAGAACAATAAAGCAAAGTGCAATAAAACAGATATTCCTGTAGATATCATCAATAAACACTGAAAGTAAATCTCAAAGCTAAATAATTGAATCCATAAAATTAAAACCAAATGTAATAGACAGCTTCAACAGGAAACTAAGTCATGCAGAAGAAAAAACTGTGGAGTTGAAGATGGATCTTTTGAAATACCTCAATCAGAGGGCAAAAACACTAAAAGAATTTTAAAAGGGGAAGAGTACCTACAAGACACCTGGGATATAATTAACTCTAACATGCATGCATTATGGGACTTTGAAGTCCATTTAATGAAATAATTGCTAAAAACTTCCTAAGTCTTGGTAGAGATGAAAATATAACCGGACATATGAAACTCAAAAGTCCTAAAGCAAATAAAATCCAAATAGGTCTTCTTGGAAGCACGTTATCATCAAACTATCAAAAATAAAATACAAAAAAGTTTTAAAGCAACAAGAAAAGAGTAGTAAAGAAGTCTCCATTATACAGTTAATCCACTGCATAAGTTTTTAGCAGGAACCTTGCAGGGCAGGAGAAAATAAAATAACATTTTTAAGAGAAAAAAGAACAAGAAGAGAAAGAAGAGGAACAGGAGGTGAAGAAGGAGGATAAAGAGGAGAAAACAAAAGAAAAAAATCCCTATCAGCTAAAAGTAATAGAGCCAGCAAAGATATCCACCAGAAAAAAATATAAGTGAACCTTTTCCTAGACAGGCAAAAATTGAAGAAATTCATTGCCAATAGATCCACTGTACCAGAAATGTTTTAAAGATTTCATTCAGAAATGAAAAGACGTGATTACTATCATGAATACATATGAAAGAATGAAACTCCCTGGTAGAGGTAAGTGAATGAAATCCAAAACATTTCATACTGTTGTGTTATCAGGAAGATAGCAAGAGAAGAAGAATGTAGCAAAGCAGCAGCAGAATGGCCAGAATACAAGTTTTAAAATGGTAATTGTAAGGCCTTATCTATCAATAATAGCCTTAAATGTTAGCAGATTAAATTCTCCAAAAGACAGAAAATGGCTGAATTGATGAAAGTAAAATAAGATCCAACTATATACTGTGTACAAGAGATGCACTTAAGATTTAGGGGCAATTGCATGAATAAAAATGAAGGAATAAAAGAAGATATATCATGGAAATCACTTCCGAAGGAGAACAGAGATAACGATGCTTGGATGTGAGGCTAGACTTCAAGGACAAAACTGTCATGGGAGTAAAAGGTCATTATATAATGGTAAAGGGATCAGTGAGTGAAGAGGACATAATTTTAAATATGTATGCACCCAGCATTGGATATTTAAATTTATAAAACAAATATTAATAGATATGCTTAGAAAAATAAATTACAAAATGATACTAGCAAGCGGCTTTGGTATCTCACTTTCAAAAGTAGTTAGATCAAAAAGTGAGAAAATTAGTAAATAAATGGACATGAATGCTTTTTTAACCAAGTAGGCCTCTCAGATGTTTACTGAACTTACTATATCCAACAGCAGCAAAATGCATATTATTCTTTAGTGCATATAGAACATGCTCCTGGATCTCCTATCTGTTAGACTGCAGAACAAGTCTGTACATCTTTAGGAAGCTGGAGGTCATATAGTATCATTGCAGACCATGACAATGGTATGAAATTAGAAAACAATTGAAGAAAGAATCTTGGAAAATTTTAAAATATCTAAAATTAAACTACATTCTCCCACACTCAACCCACTGGAAAATGTAAAAGTGTCTTGAGACTAATGGCATTGGAAACAAAACATAGCAGAACCTATGGGGGTGCAATCAAAACTAATTTAAAAAACTCTTATTAGTCAATGTCTACATTAAAAAAAGAAAGATTCTCAAATAAACGATCTCTCTTTATGTTTCATGGAACTAGAAAATGAGGACCAAGTGAAACACAAAACTAGTATAGTAGTATGAAATAATGAATTAAATAAATAAAACAAAAACATGAAACAAGCCCAGTAAACTGACAGGTGGTTTTTGAAGGTTAAAAAATAAACTGAAAATATTTTGCTGCTCTTGCTAGCAAAAAAAAGAGATAAATCAACGAAAAATTAAAGTGAGGAAATTCCAATAACTCATCAGAAATACAAAGAATTATATTTATGAATAGAAATAAAAACACAATATATATTTGTGATATTTTATGTAATTATTTAAACAGACAGATGAGCTTTGTATTCTCATCTTTTTCTTATAACTGTGGAAATCCAGGCCAATGAATTTAAATTCAATGAATAATGGAAATGTAGTGAAGTGAAAAGAAACCAGGGTTTCAAACCATACTGCTGCACTGAAAGCATTTTATAGTTTTAGTTATTATCATAGTATTAATCTCACACTAGTGTGTACAAGACACTATAATAGGCACTATATAATTGTAGCTGTTTAAATACAAAAACAAGAACAATCTTTTAAGTAATATTTCCTTAACTGTACTGATTTTAAGTGAAAATCTATGTTTTGCAATTTCAGCCATATCCATACCATCAATCAGTCTTTCAAACTAAAGAGATTTACAGTAACTTGTATGTCTCATCCTAGTTTTAATTTATGTCTTGGTATCTCTAATAAGATATTCAATTTTGATATCCTAATAACTGATAAGGCTGTAGGATGCTGATGCATTTCTTCAAAAACACAATATTCAACAATTGGAATGAACCTGTCAGCTCCTATATTTTGAGTGTTTCATCACTGCATTAGTAAATGTAAAAATCAACAACATTCATTCCTGCAAAAAAGCTCTACTCTTGTTAGAGACTAATATGACACTATTTCTCTTCAGAGTTTTAATGTCTATTCAGTGGAGACATGTTAACTGAATCTTCCCTGTCATTTGTTTACATGATGGATTAAAGAGAGAAAGAATTATCTTTCTCCTGTACATAATAGTATTCCCTAAATAGATATTTGTTTATTTAACTCAGTCACTATGTATTTTTTGGCTTCATGTCCACAAATATGAATGTTTTAATATCTGTTCCATCCCCAAATGAAATCTAAGTCTGATGTGACAATAAAGGATTATACTATGTGAATGTGTACTATTCACCACCCAAAGTAACAAGTCTATAACTTTGATATACCACAGTGAGCACAGATAAGATTTGAAATCTAAAAAAAAATAATAAAAACTAGTAACAAATTAAATTCTGATGCTATCAGATCTTAGAATACATGTACAAAGAATCATCAAAAGAATATTGAATAAAGTGTATGTCTAATGAAATTATGTTTATTCTAGATTTCTTCTATTGCATTTTAAAGTTATTTTCATACAGACATGTCCAGGCAGTGTGCTGACTTTTATTATCAATTCAAAGATCATATCTTTGGGGAAATTATTACTTCATATTTGTAACGGACAAGTTAAAATTACAATGTGATGATGACGATGATAATGAAGAAGAAAATTATAACAAGGCACCAATCTCAATAAACATACCATCCACATTTTATTAAATTTCAGCTGTGCCCTAGGCCCTGTGCTTAATACTTATGTGTTTATTACTAATATCATTTTGCATGTTCCAAAAGTGTGGCATATTAAGACTACTTATAAGATTTTTGTAGTATTGCAAATGTTTAAATCATTTCATCAAAAATGTTACTTAAGGATATAAATCTTGCTGTAGTTATTTATTAAAATGTTTCTATCTTCATATGTGGTTTTAATATATTGTAAGTGTAAGAACTTTTAATGTAAACTGCCCTGCTTCCTAACCAGATTTTAGCGACGATACTGTCTTTTTGATTGGGCAACTATAGTAATATTACTTACTGTTGTTTTACTCTAAATTGAAAAATATATGCAACATTAAAAAACAAGTTCGGACTATAAAAAAATTCTTATATCGAGTATATAGTTATCATGGATAATTTTAAGTGTACCGAAAAGTAGAAAAATGAGAACTGCAAAAATTAGAGGTTAATCAAACTATGAGCTATTAAAAGTAAAATTATGTAAAATTGAAAAAAATACATATGCGCATTTTACACAAAGATTATAATTTCAGAAGAAAAATCAATCCTCTTCAAATAGTGATAGCTGAATTTCTGTATTTTCCAATATTTTCAATTCTTTGAAATAGATGCATAATCTTTAAGTTTACTTCATAGATTTAAAACTTGTGGGTGATATAAAAGAGCATCATAATACATTCTGTTTGATGCACTTCACAAAGACTGCAAAGAGAAACTAATAATCACTCTACAGGGAGTAACTACTGGACTGCATAACTCTCAGATGTCATCTTCAAACAATATACACTTAACCAAGAACCAAGACAAAAACTAGTTACTTTCAAACCATTAATTCAAGTAAAATTTAATTTTGTGTAAATGTCTTATCAATACAACATAATGAAAATGAACATTAGTTTCTATGATAATGCAGAGATACTCACAAGAATGAAACATTTTAAACCTCTTTCTGAAGTTGTCCTTGTGCCCAGTAAGGAACACATACAATTTTGTGTAACATTCATAAAACAAAACATTTAAAATAAACCAACACCAGTATTGGCCTAACGTTTTCTGCATAGTTTGAAGTTTTTATTGACCCTTTTGACTTCCAGGCAGTATGGTGATGTACGTACAGGACTCTACCGATGATCTTTTCAATTTTTAATTAAAGCATCCAATCACATGGAAAAAAAAACTTGCATTTTTCCTAAATATATGTGACTGAAACTCAGGAGAGGTTGAGGAGGAAGAACAGTTTTGGCAGTCATTAGCATATTAATAGAATCTGAACCAAGGAAGTAAGTGAGTCAAGAGATATGAATTGGTTCAGAGATGTCATATAAGATAAGTGTTCAGGGAATTTTGCAACAACAGTATTAGGGCTGACATTGCAAACACAATTCAGTAAAGTGGTAGGGGAAAAGAGAGAAGAGTGTTAGAATGGAGAATTATGTCTCTCAAGGAAAAGAGCTTACTCAGTAGCAGAATGGGACATAGAAATGATGAAAGGAATTCTTTTTTTAATTTCCTTGTTTTTTAAAACAAGAAAAACTTGAACATGTTTGCTAAAATAGGAAAAGGAATTTAAAGATAAAGAAAAGAAGTATGATTCTTGATGGAAGTCCTTGAGGAAATTTATAAATAATAAAAATTTGGGACAGGGTATGGAAATTATCATCAAGTAGAAAGAAGTACAAATTAGCTACATCTACCTTTGAATTGTGTAATATCATCTCAAAACATTAAAAAAAAATGAAACTACCAAGGAAATTGACAGAAACCTTTAAAGTACTGGATACTGTAAAATGTCAATACTGAAGCAATTAGATAAAATAAACATGAAAAAATTTGAAAAATAGAATTAATAAGTATTTAAGAAAAGATGTTTGAATTCTCTTCTAATGCTCTTCCTATGCTGTGATCATTACAAAGACTAAGAGTACTGTACTAAGTCACTTCACAAAAGCTTCTATTAATGAACAGTTTGGTTCACACACAGAAGGGTTCAGCAAAATTTTGCTACCATTTGCAAACTCCGCATTGGGTGATGAACACAGCCAGGGCCATCTTCCCATGAATATGAATACAGCCATCTTCTCCACTCTGACATGTGGTCATAGCTTCCTTTAGTCGAGATTATGGTCATAGCTACCTGTGCACACTTGCAGTGAATTATTTTTTTAAGTATATTTGATACTATACCGTAGTGTTCAACCCAGCATGGCTCCAAGAAAAGTGCAGAGCAAGCATGATAATAAAAAGAAATTGCAGAGTGGTAATAAAGATAACCAAAATGTACAGAGAAGCAATGAAGATGACAGGAGTGTGTACACCAATAATGAAGGTAACAAGAAAGTGCAGAGCAAAAATGGCAGGAAAGTTTTCAAGAAAGTAACCATTGAATTGAAGAGAGAAATTGTATTAAAGGATGAGCATGTTATCCATGTGACTGATCTGGCCTCAGAGTTTAAGATGGTGAAGTCAACAATCTTGATTATTTTGAAGAATAAAGATACCATTAAAGGAGTTGGAGTGGAAAAAGGAGTAGTGATGTTAACCAAGCAGAGGACACAAGTGCTAGAAGAGGTGGAAAAACTTTCGCTTGTGCAGTTGAGTGAGGAACAGCTGGCAGCATTCATGAAGCGATGATATATGCGAAAGTCAGGAATTTGCACAGTGATCTACTACATGAAAACCTCCAAAAATGCAACTAGTGGTGAATTTAAAGCCAGGAAAGGGTGGTTTGATAAATTGCACAAGATAAGTGGCATCCACAGTGCAATAAGATGTGGTGAGGCTTTCAGTCTGCAGAAGCCTACAAGAATAAATCCATGGAATTTATGAAGGATACATTGATCAATTAAGTGTTCAACTGTGATGAAACAGAACTCTTCTGGAAGAAGGTGCCAAACAGAACCCATATTGTTCAGGAAGAGATGGCACTTCTACTGCAAAAGTTCATGAAGGACAGATTGACCCTTTTGCTGTGTGTAAATGCAATCATCGATCTGAAGATTCAGCCATTACTGCTGTACAATTCCCAGACCCTTGTACATTCCAGGAAAAGAATGTGAACAAGGCTAGACTGCCTGTCACTTGGAGGGCCAATGTAAAAGCTTGGGTCACAAGGTGATAGATGGCCACATGATGTGTTTGAATATATGGTTAAGAAATACCTTTCTGACAACCAACTGCCTGAAAGTCATCTTCTTCTGATGGACAGCACCCCAGCACATCTTACAGCCTTGGTGGATGATATGGATGATGAGTATGATTTCATAAAAGTCAACTTTCTTCTGCCAAGCACAACACCTCTTTTGCAGCTCATGGATCAGCAACTTCATGAATCTGCAACTTCAAGAAGCTATACACAAAGGCATACTTCTCCAGGTGTTGTAATGTCATCGAAGAGATGTCCTTAACTCTGAAAAATTTTTGAAAGAAGCATTTTAATGATCTCCACTGCATCGACCTCATTGACAAAGCATGGGAAGATATCATGTACCAGACGTTAAATTCAGCCTGGAGAAAACTGTGGCCAGAATGCATAACTGACTGTGACTTTCAAGGGTCTGATGGACAGCTAGTGGAGGAGATTGTGTTCATGGGTGAGAATATGGGTCTGGATATCAATGGTGCAGACACAGAGGAGCTTGTTAAGAACCATAAGGAGGACCTAATGACAGAAGAACATGCTGAACTCCAGAGAGCAGCAGAAGGCACTTGTTGAGGAGCGTTCCACTGAGGAAAGGGAAGACAGAGAGAAGGTTAGCAGTGGTGTGATAAAATCTGCATGAAAAAATGGAATGAGTGCCAGAATTTCTTTGAGAAGCACTGCACCAATATAATTATAAACAACAAAGTGTTGAGTCTGATGAACAATAACACGGTCTTTCATTTTAGAGAGTTATGCAGTACAGGGGAAAAAAGAGGGACAGTAGATAGATATTATTTTTGGTCAAAATCAACCCTGCTGCTAAGTGACAAAAAAGAGGGAGAGCCCCTAAAGGAGATCTCCCCATGTCCTTATGAAAGGGGACTCTCCCTCCAAACAATAAACACCTCCCCACCCACCTTCCTGCCCTACATGCCAGAGTTACCTTAAGCAAAGTAGTGTCTCTCTTTTCATATTATGCTATACTATACACTGTTTCATATTTTTGTGGTTAAAAAGACACATATCATTCAAAGTGGATTAATCTTATTCACATTGAGCCTCATAGGGATTCAGTTTGCAAAAAATTGGTTCATGAGCAGAATCATGGAACAAATTAAGTTCATGGACTGAGGCATCACTGTATTGGCATTTTGTTAAATTCAAGACATCTAATTGCTCATATGATTTTGTATGGGAAGGGGGCAGACAGATAGGGAAATAATGGGATGAAGCCCTCAGAAAGCTTTCTGGAAAATCCTGACTAGAAAGGTTTAAGTCATTGCTAGAGGGAATAATTAAGAAGAGAAGCAGGAGAATGCTGATAAGCAGCATGGATTTGCCAGGTACCAGAAGCCCTTTCTAAAGTTAGTTGTCCCTTACCACTCTGAAGTAAAGTGGGACTACATAACAGAAAACTTAATATATGAAATTTTTAGCCACACCTAGGCACACACACACACACACACACACACACACACAAATTACTCCCTATGTTCCTGCACTAAGTCCACTGCTACCCCCTTTACTTAATTGCTAACTTTACCTTCTATGTGAGGTCTTTTTCTTAAATCCATAAATTTTTTTGAAACATTTATTTATTTATTTATTTATTTATTTAAAATACAAAATGACTAGCACATATATCTTACTATCATTGAAATAGGGGGAGAGGCTTGGCTCTGGAAGTCCCGGTCCCACAGTGACCCCAGCATGGCACTGTTTCCATCAGGGCGAATCTAGTTCTCCCTCCCCACAGTCCGCGCTGATGCTGACTCATGGGGAGAGGCTTGGCTCTCTCTTAAATCTATAAATTCTAAAGATAAGATTCTAACAAGACAAAGAAACCCAAAGGAAGCTCACCTAGGAACTTGCTTGTAGGTGATGGTAGTGGCTAGTAGATAAGCTAATGGTCTGAGGGCAAAAAGAAAGTCAATCAGTTTGTGACAAGCTCCAGGGGGGAAGAGTCTTTCTGCCACACTAATTGAATGGAATGAAGACAGAGGCCCTTTGGTTTTCTGGCTCCAGAGCCCCTGTTCTTTCATAGGGTAGTTTTCTATCCTCTCATGTCATATAGCTTTTTGCAAATAGTGTTTTTTTCTTTTCCCTTCTAAATTTTACACCTCTAACTCTTTATTGATATGTGTTTTTGATTCCCGGTTGGCAGCAGTGTAATGGTGTGGTACATATATACATCCCCAGACCTGATAGTTTTTAGGAAAAAGAGAGATAACATAAATTCTTTTGATCTATACTCTCATCTATTCTTGAGACTTTAAACTGTAGCTACGTGGCTATAACCTAACAATTATGTTTCCAAGTCTAACCTGTTTTCTGAATTTTAGGTACAATTAACTTGTTGATATCTGCACTTATCTCATTTTAGCAATGTTCTTATAAAGTTTTATGTCTTTCACATCTTCTTCTATCAGCCTTTTACTTTTTTCATTAAGATCCTCACATTCTACCCAGATGCATAAATAAGATGTCTGGATATATGTTTTACCTGTTACTCTCCTGTACATTAACTCTATTACCATGTTCTGACAATTTTACTTTAAATGTACGTATATCCAAACTTCTATTTCTCTCCATTTAAACTACCACTTCCTGAAGTCAAGCCAGTATCATTTCTGAGGTCGATTCCTGTTAATATTTATTGTAAAAGTCTAAATGCCTTAACAGTCTATAGGTTCTGGTTATTGCTTCAAAGTTAGACACCAAGCTGTTATTACTTAGTCTATTAGCTGCTCATAAATGCACTCTGTTGGCTGCTCATAAACCTAGAAGGCTTAAGACAGCAAGGTTTATTTGATTGTTTATCATGCATCTGCAGAGTCAAGCAGACTGATTGTACTATAATGATAATAAATATTGAATGATTTAACAAGTGAATGGTAGCTTGCTTTTAGAATGAGATCTTCTCTGAAGAACTGGAAAGGAAAGACAACCCCTAGTCTCTGCCACCCTGTCATAAAGAAAAATGAAAAACAAAAAACTAGTTAAAGGGTCATGGACATCGTTTTGTCTATGCATGCATATTTGTTTGCTGATATAATTGGTGTGACAAAATATGTGTTGTGCTTAAAAATTACTATGTAAAAGACATGTTGCCTATAATCCCCCTTAATTACTCCCCTTCCTTTCAAACACACTTATCTCATTATTGCCACTTCATAGAGGAGTTCTGTAAGTTCTTTTTTCGTGATTGTCTTTATCAGGTGTGATCAAAACTTCAGTGAATGCTGCTGCTAAGTGCCATCCTACAGAATGGCATACTCATGCAAACATTAAGATGTGTTCTCATTCACATTATTTGTGAGATCTGACACCACTCAGCTTCTAGCTCTTCTGCAAAGTCAAAATCATTATGAAAGGTAAAGATTTTGAGTGTGTTCTGGGCCTCCAGGCAGGTGTTACCGTGCAACTAAACATATTCATAAATGAGGAATTCCAGAACTACATTAGAGATTATCAAGAACAATTGAATAAGTACATTTTAAGTGAGAGAGAGTATTTGGAGGATTAAAGAATGGCACTATGTCTTTTACTAAAATTTTTTTAAAAATTTAAATATTCACCATATTTGTCAATTATACCTTATATTGTGTGTTGGTGTTATAAGAGAGTTAGACTTGGGGAAATAAAAGCAGGGTTGGGTGATAACTGAGGAAATAGAAAACTTTTTGCTTTATTGGCTCTAGGCTCTCACCTACAAATTGAAGCAAAAAGGTATCTGCCAAATACCTCACTGGGTTTCCATTCTGGGTTTAAATACACCCATTGAGATCTACACCTTGAAGTCCTCACAAGGAAACCAAATAAAGTGGAAGATTTTAAGTGACTGAAATGCCAACAGTACAAACAAATTAAATTAGTTTTGGGGAAATTTCAATCTTCCCTAATAAAATGTATTTTAAACATGGCCTCATTCTATGTATTCATTTCCTGTCTTAATTTGGGTCTTACCCTACTTATTATCTTTCTTTGCTATCTCACAGTTAATATTCAGGAAGGGGAAAACTATACATTAACATGAATCCAAATAGTAATAGAATGCCTGTTTTAGAAACACTATTTTCTTGTTGTTGGTCGTGCTTTTCTTTATTTTGGGCTACATTTACACCTCATCTTTCTAATACTTGTGACTTTTTCTCCATATTATTTAGTTTCAGTGGGAAATTCTAAACTAGTAATAAAAATTAAAGAGAAAAGAAAAAAATCCTTCACTTTCACATAGTACCTGCTTATGTGCAGAAACAGGATTGATTTTCTTGCTCTGTTTCCAATACTGGAATAAATTATTACCCATTCTTATTCTTTGTCAATTACAATGAGAATTTGAAGTGAAGGGAAATTAAATGTATTAGCATCAATCATAATCTTGATCTAGGCACTCCAGAATCTTTTTTAAGAAGCAAGTTCAATTAACATTATATTTTGAGCATTTCCCATGTCATTACATATTCCTCAAGGCACAATTTTTAATGCCTTTATAGTATTCCCATCCTGGAAGGTATAATGATTTGTTTAACATTCTCTCCAATATTTGTTACTTCAAGTTGCTTCCAATTTTTTACTATTACAAATAATTCTGCCACAGATGTCATTGTATATGTCTTTATCTACACTTCTGTTTGTTTCCTTAGGACACATTTCTGAAAGATTTATTGTGTCAATGGCCCCCAGTACATGTTGCAAATCAGCTTTTCAAAAAATTAGGATCCATTTCAATCCTAACCAATCATGTATGTGAGGACTAAAATTCCTGAAATTTCTTGCATGAATGTTGGTTTTTATCATATCTTTATAATTAATTTATACTTTGAGACCTTCCTGAACGTGCCCTTAAGCTTTCTTTTCTAGTAGTATATTGTAACTTTATCATTATTTACCTATAAGATTGATAAATTGATTTATAAAAGATTGATAATTTTTATCTTTTTAATTTTTTGGTTTTTGTTAGCCTTACGATACATACAGTGATTACTTACATGCACAGCATTTCTATTTTCAAAATCTAATCAAATGTGTTCATCTTTTTACTTTTGAATTCTTCTATTTGTTAAACCATGCTGAGACTTATTGTATGTGAACCTGTACATATTTGTGACTGTTTACCAATTAATATTTTGCTTGTAACTAATCTATCTACAATATCTTTTTTTTAGCTTATGTGTAACATGAAGATCCCCTTTATCAAGGTTTTACAAAGATATAGAATCAATCACATATTTACAGGGACAGAAAAACAGATGTAGAGATAGAAAAGGACATAGAGGCAAAAGGACAAAGATGAGGAGAGAAATACAGAGAGAATTTATTGCAAGAAAATTGCTTGTGCAGTGATAGAGGCTGGAAAGTGAAATATGCAGAGATCACTAGCAGGCTGAAAATTTAGTTAAGCACTGATGTTGTAATCTTGACTCTGAAATTCACAAGTCAGACTAACAATGTAAAAACTCAAGCAATGTTTCTATGCTACAATCTCAAGGTAAAATTCCTGCCAGTTGGGAAAACCAGTCTTTTGTTCTTAAAGTTTTCAAATTATTCGACAAAGTCCATCTACAATGCGAAGTCCATCATTTTACTTGAACTTAGCTGATTATAATTGTTAATAACAACTGCAGGTGTCTTTATAGCACAGTCAATACTAGTGCTTGTCCAAACAGCTAGTCACCAAAATCAAATCAACTTCATAAACTTATCTATTATATAGATCTAAATTCATGTTATGTCTGACTGAGATAATTTATATCTGACAACTCCACCCACTATTTTCTAATGTTTTCATGCCATCTACTAGTTTCTATTTAGTATTGACTTCATATTTTTGTTTAATTCCATGTTGGTATTTTGAATCAAGTGTTGGTATTTTGAACATGGATGCAATTATTATTCATTCACTTTATGTAACACATTCGAAGATTTAATAGGTCAAGAATGACAACCCATTTCTTTTTAGTAAAAAATAACTTACTTCTGCCTAATGCTTCCTATTTTACTTTGAATAAAATGTGAAGTCATTACCTTAACGCCCTATAAGATTGTAGTAACCACTATCAGCAATGACTTCAATTGCACACAAATTTCCACTTCATCTCTTTTTCTTTCCTAGTTATGCACATGACTCTGGTTCTAATTTCATCCAGATATCTCTCCAAATATCCCTTCATCATAGATACTTTTCCTGACAAGTCTGTCTATTCATTAATTAAAGTTATTCATTAGCTCTCAGTCCAACTTATGCACTTCTTAATATTCTTCCATTATTCCAGAGCTGGATATTTCCAAGCTATGCTTCTCAGACTATATTCCTTGTTAGTTTCTACATTGTATGTCCAAAGAGAGACACTAATACCCCAATAGAAAATGGGAAGATAAAAACTATTTCTCTTATGCTGCCACCACTGGCAGTAGGAGGCATAGCAACACAAGGGGCTGTTGCACATTAACCAAAGACAAATTCTGACAGCTCGAATCTCAATGATTTTTGTAAGGTTATTGACAGAAGCATTAGAAAAATAGCAACAGTAGCTTGCAGATTCATGTACAGATGAGATGTATTTTTTTCTAATTTCTACCATTTTCTTCCTTGTGTGTGACTCATACTATCCATTTCAAGGATGATATCAACTGCCTTTTCTCAAGGTAGTATTCTCTCCCTATTTTACATTTCCATTCTATAGCAATGTTTCTTGGTCTATGTTAATTATACATCCATTTGTTTTCTGGCCAAGTTGAACTGGGAGTTTCCTGATCCCAAACTATGAGGAACCTTTTATTCATTTTGGGTTCTGCATACTTTCCAAAAATTTTGGTTATACAATACATTCCTTATATTAATTCTCCATATACTTAAAAAATCAGAATGATTTACGAGGTATGAACAAAAATTATGGTGAATTAAAATTTGAAAAGATGTTATGGTAAAAGACACATTGGCATTAGCTACCCTCAAAATATTCCCTCTTGCTTTAAACACACATATTCCATCATTCTTGCCACTTTCTGAAACAGTTATGAAAGTTTTCTTTTGTAAGTATATTATTTATGAGTCACTAAAGGAACAGAATCAATATAAAATATATGGATAATTATAATAGGTCTTAATTAGATAGGCTTACAGTATCAGAAGAGGAAATGTCCTAGTGGCTGTCTTTGGAATCAGAGTCAGAAGAATCTAACTAGGTGTTTGCATACTGAAGAGTTGGAGGTTACCAGCAATAGAAGTTATAGGCCTGGAAACTCATTGCAGAGTCAACAGTATGAGTATGTGTTAGAAAGCTGAAGAGTCTATACAGGAAGATTGAAGGAACTAGTGATTAGTGACCAATACAGCATCCTTATTTTCCACTGACACTTCAAGTACCACTGGATCTGCAGCATCTTTTGGTCCAAGTGGCAGAGCTGCCCACACAGCAGCCTGGACCTGTTGCAGAGCCTTCTCTTGTTTTGGCCCCATTAAAAACTAGTACCTATCTGAGTCACCCAGCAAATGAACTGGAGCAACACATCCAAGGAAGAAATGTGTTCCCTCCAACATTCAAATATCTAAATAGGCCCAATAGGTATTGTTCCTTTTTCCCTTTTTGGCCATAGGATAGGGCCAGATGCAACAGCTTAGTCTTTATCTCAGAAGGTAAATTCCTTCATAACCCTTTCTGTCTTCTCAAACTTCACAAGATCTCCAATGTACCTTCAGCTTTACTCTTACAGCTCTAACACGCTACTTTTAGAAAAAAAACTGTCAGGCCTCCCAGACCTTCTTCTGGTCTCTATCTGGAACTCTCCTTGACCCCACTTTTGCATTCTGCATGTCTATTAAACCAGAACCACGTGAATGACACTAATCTCTGCCACCAGCTCAGGCAGTAGCCAGCCTTCCTTGGACCATAGATGCAGAGGTGTTTGAGTGCCTGGATAACAGTGCACTGTGAACTGAATTCCAGGAAACCAATTCCCTAGGTGGCCCTACTGGAACAGGGTGTGCTAGAACTCTCTTCTCAAAGTCTTTCACTTTTACAGCTTTGAGTTATTAAAGTGTCTGGTCTTCTTGGGTGGTGAGATGCCCTCAAGCAATCCTTCATCTTACCCTTTTATAAAGTATTTGGCTTCTTTTTAGTGCTAACATTTTTTCCATACTCTCCTCTACCACAACTTTACAGGCCCCTCTTTCAGGGAAAAAATTAAATTCTTCTAATGGGCTTTAAGCTCCTGTTTTTCATTATGAATCTGGCTAAAAGCGCCAAACAGTATCCGTGCTACAACTGGAACATTGGACTGCTTTGAAATGTCCTCCACCAGATTTTTCTGCCACACTTAATCTCAGTCCCCTGGAAATTCTCAGGACACTCACAAGATGCAGACAAATTTTCCACCTGAGAATAATACATATGGTTTGGAGGCCAACTGCCAGTAGAGATTTTCCCGGCTAACACTTGTTGAGCCTGGCCTTTACTATTTTTCTTACTGCTACTATTCTGATACTCTGAACACTGATTAGAATTTCCCATCAACCTTGGTTTACAGCATGCTAGGTTTCTCTATCCAGTATCTTTTAACTTTCCAAATTCCATCTGCAAATGACTTCCAAAGGCATGTGAACCACAAGTCAAGTAAATCATAGTGACAATTCCATTTCTTTCATACTTAAATATGTCTTGCTTATTTTCCTCATTTCTAGGACAAAATATCCAACCTTTGCAACTTAAAAGAGGAGAGGTTTGCTTTTCATCATGTTTTGTGAGACTTCAGATCACAGTAGACCGACTTCAAAATAGAATAGCATGGTGGAAGGACCAGTGTAGTGACCACCTTCTCATGGAATGGCAGATGAGAAACAGAGAGAAATGAAGGAAGGATATGGAGAGGGAAATAAACTCTTCCAAGTCATGGTTTCAATGGTGTGCCTCTTCAGACCAGACTCCATCTCCCATCAGCAAGAAAGTACTAAGCCAAATAATCCAATTTTTTTCACATAAACATAAAGGGGAATATTAGAATAACCATGTGATTCAGAGAGACTCACAGCTTATCAGTTGCATTGGGACATGTTAGGGACATGTTACAGTTTCCTGACTCACAAATAGAATTTTCTTTATTTCCAATTGTCTTATTCATTCATATATAAAATGGGTAAAACCTTTCACATATGACATAATTCCATCTGTGACATGATATAGTCTGTAAAATATAATGTAATTTATTTCCTATTTTTTGCTGTTGTTGCTTATCTTGCTATTCAATCATTCTTAGGTTGCTGTTTGTGTCCCTGACAATGCTTGAGTAGCTCTATTTTATAACCTTCCATGAATATAAACACCTTTATGTTTCTTGTCTCATAATTTTGCTGAGGTTGAAATGTAAACTTTCTTTGTAAGGTGAAATTATCATTGCAATAACCAAATATCTCTGCAACATACTTTGGCCCATACAAAACTGCCAAATTGTAATCTGGTGGAAATATGAACTATTGAAGTATATTAAACTATTTACAACTTTAACATTACTTTAAAATTACTTAAATTCTTAGAATTATTTTAGAAGTATTCATTATATTTATGATGAATTATGGGATTATGTTACATGGTTATATATTTTTGTCTACATGCAATTATATTTTTAGAAATGTATTCATGTTTGTAAGTGTAAGTAGATATGTATATACTTCAGTGATTATGTATGTTCATATGTGTGTTCAAATATATTTTTAATGTCCAGGTGTATGTTTGTGTTTGAGAATGCTTCTATGTATATACATATGTCTCTGTATTTATGTGTCATATGTGTAATTTCAATTCTATTTGTTTCATGTGGTTTTATTTGTGCATTATATGTTTTTACATATATTCAAGGGTAAACAGCAGAAAATAGCTTGTTCTCCTAAACTGCATATTCAGTACTCAAAGCAAATTTATATTAAATTCTTATAAGATTTCACAATATGTTTGAGTTTATGTATATACTAACAAACTAACCAGAGCAGCACAAAATAAGCAAGATGAATTAAAAAAATAAAAGAACTCAAGTAAAGCTTAATTTGCTAATTTCAGGACCTCAGAAACTTACAGAAAAAACAATTAAATGCTACATTTTGAAATTATTGAAATTCATTTAGAAAACATTGCCAATTATTGCTATATTATGAGATTTAAATGAGAGATATATAAGACTGTTCTCAGACCCAATAACATTCAAAATAGTAACTGTCATTTTCATTGTCTAATTTATCAATTTAATCTGTGTAGAAATTCTAGGAATAGTTTATTGAATATTTCTCTTGTGGCAAATGTAGAAGTGTATTTTCTAAGAGAATTCCAGCAGTTCACTTTCTTCCAAAACACCTTGCAAAGTGCCTTAGTTACTTTGATGCATTAATCATAATCTAGTATCTAACATGCAGCTCTAGTAACAAGAGATCTAATTTTATCATCATAATGAATATTTCTTCCTGCCTCAGAGAAATGCCGACATTATCTATAATTGTATGAATGAGACGTCAAACCTGAATATAAATCTATAATTATGCAACAAAAATCAAATTAACGTGTTTCAGAGTTTCTACATATAAGAAAAGACTGTTCATATCTGGTAGATAGAACTACACGGAAATCAAGGCTGTAATCATTTATCCACTTAGTGATCAGGTAAAATAAACAAAAGCAACATCTAAGTGGTAATAATATGTAAAATAATTAGGTTAAAAAAGACACACTGTGTATCTCACAACAAATATATTCTTGTAAATAAAATGAAAATACTAGGTTGGTGGCTAAAATATCCTTTATATGCAGCTCATATAAATTCCAGAAATTACATTATCAATATTCTTTTAATCAATCAACAATGATTACTATGGGTTGTGACCTATCTCTCTCTCTTTCTTGGCACCTACTCTTACAGATGTGTTAATAAATTCAGTCCTGATTAAAAAAAAATCTAGTTTGGATATTCATTTTCTGTGCAAGGTATCTTTGCTTATACTGATCTATTTGTAATATATGCTTGTTGGTCTCAGTTTAATTCATGGAGGTAATTTTTTGTTGTTGTCGTTTTTTACCGAGGATCAAACTCACAACCTAGTGCTGTCAGACTGGTGCTTGTGCCATTGAGCTTGTGCCATAACCCCAGCCCTACTGAAGGTAAATCTGTAATCTGATAAACAAACAAAAAGTGGTTAAAATTTTCCAATTTCAAGTAGCAACTATATATATATATCCAAGGAGCTCAACTAACTCCAGGGGGAGAAAAAACAAATTCTCACTCAGATGTATAATGTCAAAATTTTGACAGAGAAAAACACTGAAAAAATATTGAGCACAGTAAGTGAAAAAGGATTCATCATGTAAAAGAGACTGTTGATAAGACCAACAGAAATCTTCTCAGTGGAAACGATGGAACCCAGGATTGGAATGACATTTTGTAAGTACCGTACAATTAAATTAACCAGAAATTTTATTTTGAGTAAAACACAGCTTTCTTAAGTGAAGATAAAGTAAGTTTTTCTGTCTCCAGGAAACAAAAAAAACAAGACTTGTAGCTAGTAAATCTGATTTCTATGAAAAAAGAAAAACATTGCATGAAAAAATATGTGTGTAAGATAGATTCATAACACTGTAACATATTTGATAAACATTGCAAAAGAGGTAGATCATAATAAATTTATGGTGGCATCAATAAGACACCAAAGATAACTTAAATTCATAGGAGCAATAAAGAATGCCAAAAAAAAAATTAACCAAAGGGCAAATAGAATCCACTTTATAAATAAATATTTGTTTCCTTTTCTTCTCTCTGTAACTATAAAAATCCTGAGTATATAATCATAATCATTATATTTTGAGATGGCAAACATTTGAATATAAAATATTGATATAAATATATTAACATATGAAATAGTGCACAACAAGGGAAAAGTTTGGAGTTACACTCAGTTAAAATTTGTATAGTTTATTGAAGCTAAGTTAGTATTAATCCTAAAGAAAATTTGATGTTATATACCACAGATCCCAGAGCAACACTAAAGAACATGATTTGGACATAAAAATAATAAAAAAGAAATATACCAAAGGAATTGATATGCAATACTAGAATGGATGCTAAATATAAAAAGAAAAATAAAACAAGGACAGGGAAGATAATAAACTTATAGAAAACAAAAAATGAAGTAGTAAATGCATATCTAACCCTAACAATAACACTGTATTAAGTATAAATGACTTAATCCTTTGAGAGGCATAGATTATCGTATCCAATTATATAAAAATGATGCAATAAGATACAAATAGTTTAAAATCCAAATGATAGAAAAAAGATGTATCATAAAAGCTAGAATTCCTACATTATCAGGAAAAAATAAACTTTCAATTTTTAAAAATCTTGCTAGAGATAAAGAGGGACATTTTATAATGGTATGTCACTTATAATACAGACAGAACCACATATAACAAAACACATAACTGAAAAGAGAAATAGCAAGAAAATGATGATAGTTAAAAACTTCAAAGCTTCATTTTTCAATAAAGGGCAGAACAACTAGGTAAAAGATAAACAAGTTAACAGAACATTTGAAAAATTCTCTAAGCAGAAAGGCCTAAAATATACTTTGAGAACATTCTGTAGAAATACAGTAAAATACATGTTCAAGTAAAAACTAAGTATTTTTTCAGAATGCACCAGATGATAGATGAAAATGATAGGAAAAAATATTTTAAAAAAGTTTCTCAACCTAAATGAATTAAATTAGAAATTAGTAAGACACAGAAGTGTGAGTCTTGATAGACACGTAAAAATTAAACATCTAATTAACCCATTGATTGGATAAAGGGATGATCTAAAACAAAACCGAAATTGTACTGATGAGTATGTACTGAATGAAAACAGAAACTAAGCCTTCCAAAACATGTAGGACAAAGTGAAGTGTTCAGAGAGACATTTATAGCTTTGAATGCCTATATTAATGAAAAAGACATGTATCAACTTTCAGAAACTTTTCAGAAACTGGAAGAATTACAAGTATTTTTAACCCAAAGCAAGGAAAGAAAAGTCTATAGCAAATACTAGAGGGGAAAAAAAATGAAATAAACAATAAAAAAATAGAGAAAACCAATAAAGAGGAAAGTTGATCTTCTGAGAACACCAATAATTGACAAAACTTTCACTGCTTATTAAAAAGAAAAAGAATATTTGAATCACTAAAACCAACAATGAAACAGCTTAAAGAAAGTTTTGCAAAAACACTATGAACAATAGTATAGCAAGTCCAGTAAATAAGATAAAATGAATAAAGTCCTAGAAATGATTTTTAAATTACAAATTACTAAAATGTATACAATACAAAATAGAAATCTCAGCAGGTTTATAATAAGAGATTGTATTAGAAATTTTAAAAGTACTCAAACAAACCTCCAGATTCAGATGGATTTCATAGTTAATCCTACCAAAAATGTAAGTAGAAGCTATTAACACCAATCTATCACACACTCTTTCAAAACACATAAAAGAAAATTCTCAATTTGCTCTGTGAGGCCAATATTTCCCTGATGCCAGAACTAGTCACAACATCATAAGAATACAAGATTCTAGACCATGATTATTTGCAAATACACATGCAAAAACTCTAAAAACATACTAGCAAGCTGAACTCACCACCATGTGAAAAAAAATCATTACCAGGACTGAATTTAAGGTTAACCTTAAGGGTGCCAATTAATCAAAATTCATATCATGTTAATAGAACAAATGACAAAATTCATGTAATAATCTGAGTAGATGCAGTGATTTTGTTGAAAAAGTGTAACACCTATTTATTATAAAAGCCCTACAGAAACAGTAATATAATGGAATATGGCATTTATTAAATAAAAAAACGTGTTGTGGTTTGAATGTGCCCTCCTGAAAGTACGTGTTGGAAAGATCATCCTCAGTGCAACATGTTAAAATGTGGAAACTTTCTGTTCTCATAAATGCATGAAAGCTATTATCATGGAGGTAGTTTCATTATAAAAGGCTGAGCTGAACTCCTGTTTCTCTTGCACACCGTGCATTGAGGCAGCAAGAAACACTATACCACTGACCCACGAAGATCTTCGAACTCTCAGCCTCAAGAACCATGAACAACTAAAATCATGCTCACTGTAAATACCCAAGCTGTGATGTTCTCATGTAACATCAGAAAATGAACAATGACATCACTGGTATCATAATAGTTAATAATAAAATCCTGAAAGCTTTCCCTGTAAAATTGGAAACAAAAAAACACCCCTTCTAGTCAACCTTATACCAGAGGCTCTAACCATGGTAACCATGAAAAAAATAATTAAAATGTATAGAGATTGAATGAGAACAAGTAAAATTCTCTCTACTTACACATGAGGTGGTCTTTTGTATATAAAATCTAATGAGTCCACTAACAGACACAAAACTAATAAACCAGCCCAGCAAGATTTCAAGATATAAGCTCAATATATAAAAATAATTTCTATTTCTATATAATAGCAATTAAGCTTCCAAAATTGAAATGAATAAAGTTATTCTATAGAAAGCAATTCCATGTACAATATTACTTTGAAAATTAAATGCTTAGGCAAAAACTAAATAAGTGCAAGACCTGTGCACTAAAAACTTTAAAACATTGCTGAAAATACTGAAAAGTCTATGAAAATTAAAAGAAACCACATGTTCATGGATTAGAAAATTACAAATTTAAGTGAGCAATATATCTCAAATGGACTTGTAGTTTAAAGTAATCACTACTATAAAAATCTAGGCTGGACTTAAAACATAATAAAATGATTAATTGACCCAAAAATGTGTATGGAAATGCAATGGGCCAGAATAGTCTAAACAATCTTTAAACAAAATCACAAACATGGACAATTAATCATTTTCATTTCACATCTTACACCTACAGTGATCAAGAATGTATAGAGCTGGAATATAGAACTCTACAGATCATTTGTCTAAATGAAAGATATAGAGTCAACATGAATAAATTTTGTATTTTTTTGGAAATAATGATAGCTCACTCAAAGTAGATCTTTTGTGCCCACAGATTTTTCTTTACTCAATATGGTTTCAATGCCTAGTTATCCAAAAAGACTTCTGTAATCTCAAAATTCACATATAAGATATTAACCATATGTCTATTGTGTTGTGCTCCATTATACTTGCCTTTTAATTTCATTATTTGTGAAAATTAAAATGTATTCTATTTCTTTTGAGGTAAATGATTGTCCACTATGTATTTAAACATACCCCTTTGTTCAGTAGACATGCATTTTAATTAAATGTAAAATAAAGTACATGATTTCACCTCTTGTAGTCTTATTTTATTATATCCACCTTTTGAACATTTTAAGCAGGTTTTTCACTTATATCTTGTACATGCAGAAACTACCTATATTAGTAAACTTTTTCCAGTCACTGTTTTAAAAACAAATACTTTTACTAAAATATTGTGTAACTCTCCATAAAATTTTCTCAATAAAGCTTTTTCCTAATTCTGACTCTAGCATTAATGTATCAATTTTGTTGGCATTATTATTATTATTACATTTTGTATTAGTTTGATTTCTCTTTTTGATTTCCAAGTTTTATTTCATATTTGTTGTTTTTCTCAATGTTATTCAGCAATATTTCAACAATCTTTTGAATAGCAAGCACTTTCTGTTTTGTCTATTGCTATTTTCAAAAAAATAGTAATCTGGAATATTTAATGCATAGTATTTTTTAAATTTATTTTACCATTATTACAAAAAATTTGCATTCTTGTACCATTCTATTGAACTCAACATATCTACTACATTTATCCATATTCTGGAATAAAATTCACTTATATGTCTGTCAGCACTGTCACTGTATTTTTATCAATACTGTCTTACATCATAAATTTTCATTATATTGTTTCATCAACTTGTGTGGGAGAACTAAAAACATAGGATTATATAAATAAATGAAATAAGTAGAAAAGTGTGGCTTAGTCTTAATGTAGGTCAGCATACAAACCAAATCAAAATTAAAATACTTCGAAAACTCCCTAACAGTTGAAATCTCCCATAGTATTTATTATTTTCTATCATAACCCTATTTTTTATATATAATGCATATATGCATATAAAACATTCTTATTTATAAACATAAATTGGGTTATCATGAAATTATAGAACTTCAGACCTGAGCTGCCCACACACGTGTGCACACAAATACAATTTGAAGTTTGCCATGATCTATGTTCACAAAGTAAACATCAACTGAAAATCAAGATGAATCATCTTTCTCTGATATATTACCAGTCATAAGATGGCTCCTTTAAAAATTCTGACTACTCAGTATCTCTTCATAGCAGATATTGAAAGTTAAACACAGTACATTAATTTGGACATGAAAATTCTGCAACTCATAAGAATACCTTGTAATTTTATGACAAATTGGTAATAAGTCCTAAACATGTTTTTACTTATAATCTAAGAAGTTATAAGGCATAATTCCAACAAGTATAGTGCTCATGGTACAGAAAATAGTTTGTGTTTTAGAAGTTAGTTTAAGCTTTATATCTTTGTTCTATTTAATCTCAATTCTTTATAGCAAAATAACAAATAGATATCTTCAAAATGTCATTCTTTCTTCCTACATTCCTTATATCTTACCATTAGTGGTTTTTCTATTGTCCTTTCCTTTATCAATTTTTGCAGTAATGACATTTTAAGTGCTTTACAGTGGAAGAGAAATTGCTTGAATTAAAATACACCTGAAAATTCCACACCTGAAATAAATTTTAAAGGAAGAAAAATGTGCCATTGTCATAAAGTTATTTCCACATGTCTATAAATTAATACCTCTGTGTTCCCATTAAAATAAAACTGAACTTAAAATGGCCTTTTAAATTGTACTTTTACCCTGGAAGTGAGGTAGCAAATAAAGGTAGAATGGTAGATTTATAGGAAGAGTATGCCTCTTTAGGCAGTGACTTGCAAGACATTTCACATTTAAGTTATACAACTTGTTTTAATACCTCTATGTCACAGCTTCCAGCTCTCCACTTCTGATTTTGGTTTTACTTTTTACAGTGTTGGGAATAAAACCTACTGAGTCACCCAGGCTAGGCAAGTGCTTTCCCATGTGGCCACATTCCCAGCACCTCTGATTTTAGAACAAAATCATTAAACTTCACATAGTCATCACTACAATTTCAAGACCCAAACATGCCAGCTAAGATCACTTCAGTCAAGAGATCACTTTAGTCAAGAGGGACTACACTTAAACACCACCAACACTTTTGGACAATTAGCAGAACGTTAACCATCATAAGATATATAACCATGATGGATAAAGTCCAAACTCAAAGTATTTTAAATATATAAAAATAAAACTTCTCATATCTAGTGAATATTGGGTTAAAATTTCCAGTTATTATTCACAAAATTAATCTAGTTCATGTTTGAACTGTAATTTCCATTCATTACTTCTAACTTTTCTTCATTTTTTACTTTTAACCTATTTCAGGATCTGATAAATGTCTTAGTTGCTTTGTCATCACTGGGACACAATT
>RJWT010008344.1:0-26445 GCA_004365215.1 Cuniculus paca | reverse complement strand
TTGTTTCTCCATTAATTTTGAAAGCTAGTTTTGCAGGGTACATCAATCTGGGTTGGAAGTTGTTTTCTTTCAGGACTTGAAATATTTCACTCCAAGCTCTTCTTGACTTGATGGTTTGTGTTGGGAAGTTTCTGTTGTGATTCTGATGGGTTTTCATTTATAGGTGATCTGTTTCTTTTCTTGAACAGCTTTTAATATTCTGTTCTTGTGTTGAATTTCTGGGATCTTGATTATTATATGTCTGGGTGTTGATTTATTTTGGTTATGGCTAGCTGGAGTTCTATATGCCTCACTTATCTGAATAGCACGTCTTTCTCCCATGTTTGGGAAGTTTTCTGCTAGTACTTCTGTAAATAGAGAGTTTTTATGTCTTTTGTGTGGACCCCTGCTTCTTCGTTGATACCTATCACTTGTAAATTATTTCACTTTGCATCATCTTGCAGTCTTTGAATTGTTATTTCCTGGTTCCTCATTATTTTCAAGAGGTCTTTCCTTTCCCGATCACAAGCTGCACACCTGTATTCAAGGTCTGAATGTCTATCTTCACTTTCTTTCAAGAGCTTTTGCCAGCTTTCAATGGAGATTTTTAATTTCCTGGCTATCTCTTTGAATCTGTTTCATGCATTCAAAATCTCTCTTATATTGTTCATTCATGGTTTCCCTCATTTTCCTTTGCTCCTCTATTTAATCTATGTCTTCTTTAGAGAAACATAGCAATTCTTTAATTATGTTTTTCATTTCTTCTTTTACCTGAGATAATATTTCTGTTCTAATTTCTTTTATAGCCTCATGGAGTTGTCTCTTTACTTCAGTTGCCATCATTGCAGAAACTTCAGGTGTGTGACTCTGGATCTCTTCCACATTTTCATCTCCTGGACTTGCTCTGCTTGGTTTGGAGTGTAGGGACTGCCTTTTGTTTCTTCATCCTGACATTTTCCTGGGTTCTTCCAAACAAGCAGGTAGTGGGGTTTGGGGAAGCTCCCACGTTGCTTACAATATCTCTGGAGCATGACTGTTTGGTTTAGATATCCAGTGGTGGCTATTGGGTGCTCTGGTGCAGGGCCTGCTTCTGTTCATGGAAGCATCCAGGGGGCTGCTGGAATGCATGCAGAGCAGGGCCTGCCTCTGCCCTCCCTCTGAGTTCCTTACCGGCAAGCGGGCGTCTCCCTTTGTCCATTGAAATGCGCTCTGTGCAGAGCCTCCCTCTGCCTTTCCTCTGAGCTGGTTACCGGAAAGCAGCCTCTCACTTTGTTGGAATGTGCTCTGGGCAGAGCCTGCCTCTGCCTTCCCTCCGAGCTCCTTACTGGCAAGTGGGCGTCTCCCTTTGTCCATTGGAATGCCTGTTATTGTTATTTAAGGTGATTTAGCCTCCATGGAAATTACATTACAGCATTCTGAATTTTTGTGTATATTTATCTTTACCAACAAGTTTATATTTTCTTATACTATTGTGTTAGTATTTAGTATACATTCAACTTGAAGAACTTTCTATTGTAGTTTTTGTAAGGCAGGTCAGTTAATGATAAATTCCCTCAGCTTTTGTTTTGAGAATAATTCTCTCTGTCTCTTCTCTGGACAATTTTTTGAATTTTTTTTGAGACAGAGTCTCACTGTGTAGTGCAAGCTGGCTTTGAACTCCTGGTCATCCTTCTGCCTCAGCTTCCAGAGTGCTGGCGTGGAATTATTACAGGTGTGCACCACCACATCTAGTTGAAGGACAGTTTTATTGGATGTACTGTTCTTGCTTTTTGCTTTTATTTATTTCAACACTTTGAATATATTATCTCACTTTCTAGTCTGAAGCATTTCTACTGATGGTCCCTGGTAAATGACAGGTGGCTTTTCTTTTGGTGCCTTCAGAATTCTGTGTCTTTGACTTTTAACAATGTGCTTCTTTGTAGATATTTTTTGGGATCATCTTACTGGTGTCTTTTGGGATTCCTGGATCTACATTTCCATTTCCTCCTGTAGACTTGGGAAATTTCAGTCATTATTGTTTATGAATGGTTCTTCTGATCTTTTACTTCTCTCCCATCATTTTGAATTGCCACAATGCATATGGGTCTGGTAAATTATGTCCCTTTAGTCCCTTAAGTTTTCTTTCCTCTTTTCTTTTTGCTCCCCTAACTGAATAGTTTCCAATGACTTATCTTCAAGTTTGATTTTGTTCCTTCTGTTTGACCTAGTCTGCTGTTCAACCTGCAGTGAATTTTTCAGTTCATTCTTTGTGTTCTTTATCTCCATGATTTCTACCTGACACTTTAAGAATGTTTTTGTATCTCTGGTTGAAATTTTCACTTTCTCAGGCTTTCGTTGTCTGGTCTCAGTGAATGTCTTTATGATGGATATTGTGAAATCTTAGGCAAACAAGGTAACTTTGTTTTATTTGAATTAGTTTCTAGAGATTTATCTTATTCTTTTGTGCAAATCATATATCTCTGTGTTATGGTTTGTGTCTGGATGATCCCCCAAATCCTCATGTGGTCATGGTGGGGTGGGCTTTTTGAAGGTAGCTGAATCTAGAGTTTGTGATTGGCTCATTGTCGAGTGCTGGGATTGGCTGTGTGAGTGCAGCACTTGCCCTGGGGTGGGCAGCCTGCATACAATATGAAGGAGAAAAAGAGGCTTGCTCCTTCTTCTTCCCCTTTTGCCTCTTTTGCTCTTGCTGTCTTCTACCACCATGAAATGTTGCCCTCTGTCATGCCACCCTACCTTGGAGCCAGCAGGTTATAGACCGAACTGTGAGCTAAATAAACCTTTCCTGTTTTAATTTTGGGTGTCAGGTAATTTTGTCCCAGCAATGAAAAAATTAGCCAAGACACTCTGTTTCTTCATTTTTTTAGGTCTGTTCATTGGATAAAACAGTCACCTCTTCCCTTCTTCACAGACAGACCTCTTGTGGGGAAAGCCCTCCTCTATCAGTCCTGCCCAGTTCTGGGGACCTTCCATTCTTTGTGCTGGTGCTTCTTGCTTTCTTTTTGGATTGATCACCTGTATCTTATCAGAGACTAGAATGAGGCCCTCAGAAACCTGCAGAAAAATTGTATGCTTGAATTCCCCCTTCACACATTCCAAATCTGGGTTCTGGTATTTTTGATAGATTTACACTGCAGAAATCTGGTGGGAGGGGTGTGCAGACAGGCTGTGAGCTGGAAGTCCCACCTCTACTCTCACGGCCCTGGGGGCTAGATTGTGCTGGGTCTCATGAGTGCCCTGAGGTGGGGTGGAAGGAGCCTGTCCTCTGGACAAGGTTCAAAAAAGTTGGGGCATTAGATGCCTGATGTACTCTTTTCCTCCTCTGAAGCAGGGTTCTTTTTCCTTCATTTTTTTGCTTTTGCCTTTTCTTTGGAGTCAAGTGGAGGAGATATGTATGGGCTGTGGTGTTGTCAACCCACCCATCATCTTCATCCTCACTGCCTGCAAATGGCTGGATTTTGCTGAGTCTTGTCAGTGATCAATGGCCACCTAGCAGATGCCAGTGCCTATTTGGCACCCATAAAAGCTGTGACACTGGACAATGACCCACCTCTTTCCTTCCCAAAGGAGAGGTTGAGAGCTGAGGCTTTTCATCTCCTTGCACTGAGTTGAGCCATGGAAGAGACATGGGCAGGTGGTGACTATCAAACCACATTGCTGTCTCCAGTCTTGCCAGTTGACCCAATGTTGCCCTACTCCTGTTGTTGCTTGCCCTTTGTGCTGCCAGTATTCCAAGATCAGTTTGACAGAAATCTGTCTTCTGGGTAACCTTTGGGAAAGGTGGGGTATTTAACTACTATATTGTCTATCTCTTTCCTTCCTCAGGGTAACTTTGGGAGCTGGGAGTTTTTCCTGATCAGATGGTGCTGTCCAAGGGTATTTCAAATTGCCCTACCAAAATTGTTGTACAGACAGTAGCTTCATGGTCACCCTGCATTCAGGTATCTCTGAACTAGTTTCTAGCTTCTTTGCCAAGGAAATGTGTCCATCAGTTGATGAATTTGTGTGTTTGTGGGGAGAAGACATATCCAGGAGTTCCTATCTACCATCCTATTGACGTCACACTATCGTTATGATTATATAAATTTGTTTTATGTCATTTTGAATAAAACATTTACTAAAATCACTAAGACAATTAGATCAAAAAGCTAAACCTCAAATATTAAGTAAACCCAGAATAGACAAACCATTGTATCCAAATAGTAAGAACTAAAGGGGATTTTACATTTAATTTATAGCTCCTTCTGATTTTTAGATTTTGGATGGCCAGTAATTCATGGTGAACCCAAACACAAAGAAAGTTAATGACACAGAGCAATAAAACAAATACTAGCATTGGGGCCAAAGGCTGGGATATTTGCCCTACCACTGACTTTTCCTAATTGTGCAATCTTGCTTAGTTCTTTCATTTCTCTCTTTAGTTTTCTCATATTTTAAGGCTGTTGACAAGCTGCTTAGAGCCGGTTATAAATGATGTGAGAGAAAAATGTCTAGAATTTATTTATTAGGTATTCAATAAATCATTATGTTTTTGTGTATAAGCCCACTTGGTTCCTAAAGTATGATGCTACTATAGCACTCTTCAAATAAAGTCTGAGGGTTGTTGGAGGCACACTTGGTATTCTGCAAATCTTAATGCTTTACACCCCAAAGTAACTACATATGGAATACACATTTATGTAGTAGATTACCTCACTTACATTGCAGGCACAGTGTGAACAGGAGGGTACCCTGCATAATGGTGCTACAGATATGAGACTACTGAACTGTTGGGTAGAAACCTTAGGACTGCACTTATTGTCCATTTGGACCAAGTGCCTAGGAATTTCAACACAAATGTTTGTTATTGTTTCACTTCTGAGTCTGTTTTTCTTTCTCACTTATTCCCAGATTATGCTGTTTTGCTGTATTTTACATATCTTTGCATAATGACTGATTCAATTCTAGAATAAAGTAGAATACTCACAAATACGTATCTATTTGTGCATATACATTAGATATCATTATTACTGAGTTTAAATTGTAGAAAATCAAAGAAGAAGAAGAAGGAGAAGGAGAAGGAGAAGGAGAAGGAGAAGGAGAAGGAGAAGAAGAAGAAGAAGAAGAAGAACAAGAACAAGAACAAGAACAAGAAGAAGAAGAAGAAGAAAAGCTGCAAAACATATTTTATTTCTACAGAGTATGCCTCAGACTGTCCTGACCAAGTGGGTACATTTTAAGATGAGATAAATTCAAATTATGTATGGTGCTGCAAAATTTTCTCCTTGGAACTATTATGTGCCTAACTGATGAAAGGTTGAGCCAATATTACCAAAATCCATGTTTATTTATAACATTGTTTGAAACACAATACTTTAGATTAAGCCATGGTTAATAATCATTGAATTGTCTCAATGACAATGATAATTTTAATTGTCTAACTGTGTGAGTGAGGAAACTTGACCCAACAGGCCTCCTGGGATCTTCCCAGTTCTCTCAGCCTGGTTCTAGAAGTTGGCATTCATTTGCATTGGAATATTCTGCTATAGGAGAGTGTGGGGAGGTCTGGCTTTTGTCAGAAGCATTATTTTAGGAAATATGGCACATGGGAAAATAATATTTCAATTTTGGTTTTGTGAGGATTCATTTATGAGATTAGTCTCAACAATAACTTTTCAGATGTCTACTAGACCAGAAACTTCCTTCAGAGTGGGATTTTCCTTCCTGTCCCTCTTTTCTATAAATACTGTTTGTGACAATGTTATATTAGCAGAGATTTTCCTTCCATGACAGATTTGGTATAAGAGTCATTGAATAAGAACTGAACAGACTCCAGGAATGTGAGCACAGGGAGATGTATTAAGTTCTTTTATATAACACATCGTCAGATACCAGGCTTGGGGATTCTATTTATTTGAAACTATCTCATGATTGTCAATGGTTTGTAAAAATGTTTAGTTATTAACATTTTGATGGGTTTGGAATACTTAGGATTTTTAATCACCGAAGAATCTAAGCCAAATTAATTGATATCTGGTAGAGAGAAAATACAGAAAAATGCTTAATTATTTACTTCATTTTCTAGACTTTCTTAGCATGCTAAAATTCATGATCAAAAATTAATATAAGAATAGAAAATAAGTGGCAAGAATAAATTAGGTGCACTAAAAATATTTCCCATTATGCATGAGAAGTTATTATAAAATAGATATTGCATAAAATTATTTCAAGTCAGGAGAGTAGTACTTAGTATCTACATGATGGCACTTCATAACTGACTATTCAAATGGAAGAAAAAAGTCAAACGTTTATCTTAAAGCACACACAAATATAAATTTCAGTTAGATTATAAAACTACAAGAAAATCTTGTGCATGTATTATCTGGGGTGCATGTATTACCTCAAGGCAGAGGAGACTTCCTAAGCCCAAACTGGAACCTAAGAAAATATAAAACATAGAGAAGTTTGACTACATGAAAATTAAGGCTGGTTCTAGAATTGTGCTGTTGTTCATTTATACTCTTAAATTTAATCCAGGGTCACTTGATCACACCTGTTGGAGAACCTACCTCATTTTACATTCACTCTCCAGCAGAGTAAAATTGGTCTCCAATGCCCCATTCTTCAGTGAGCCAAAATAATGACATACAGTAAGGGAAATAATTTAGCTGTGTGGAAAGAAAAAATTATTTCTTAGTGAGCCTCATATTCTGAGGTTCTGTCTTTTCAAGAAAGCAGCAAATATTTAAGAAGCAACAGAAATAAGAAGTCTAAAATGTTGAAAATTCCAGAAATTGTACCAAAGTAGAGCCAGGCAAAGAATGGAAAGTGAATTGTAATCCCTATAAACAGAGGTGTCACAACTTTTCCAACCAGATCAGACCTGCCAGATCTTGAGGGAAGAGACAGGGAGAACAGAGGCACATGAGATTTTATGCTTCTTGCTACTGATTTTCTTGCATTTCTGGAAAGGAGCCCTCAAAAACAAATAATTCAAATACTTTTCCCCTCAAATGACAATGATAATAAATTTTAAAATATTTAAATACAAGTAAGAGTCTTCTTCCATTTTCCTGCCCAATTTTATTGCCTTTCTTAGTGGCAACCACCCTGCCAGTTGCCACCAATTTGCTGTTTCTCTTTTATCTGAATATTTCTATGCATGCATGTTTACATTTTTATAAAAATGTGTAAGTTTTTCATTTAAAATCTAGGCAGGATCTTGTTATAATCTATTAGTGGGGGACTTGAGTTTGTAATTAACAATATGTCCTAAGGAGCTGCCAATGTTATGGGTATGGAAATAGATGGAGTGCTTTCTTTTTTAGTAGTTGCCTGGTATCCCTTGAAACTGGTCTGAAGGGGGCAGAGGATCAAAGCTCAGGGACTCTGGGGTGACTTTTCTGTCTCCAGAAAGTTCATGGACCCACATTACAGAACTGCTCATAGATTGTTATATTACACTGATCTTTCTTTTTTTTTTTAAATGTTGATACTGAAACAAAATATTTTTAAATTTTTATGAGTTACCGGTACTTTTTTATAGATACTTTGAGAAGAATTGACATTTTTACACTATAGATTCTTTTGATCAGAGAACAGCTTTTAATATTTCTGTTCTTGTGTTAAATTTCTGGAACCTTGATTATTATATGTCTGGATGTAGATTTATTTTGGTTATGGCTAGCTGGAGTTCTATATGCCTCACTTATCTGAATATCACATCCTTTTCCCATGTTTGGGAAGTTTTCTGCTATTACTTCTGTAAATAGAATTTTAATGTTGTTTGTGTTGACCTCTACTTCTTCACCGATAACTATCACTCTTAAATTATTTTGCTTTGCATCATCTTGCAGTCGTTCAATTGTTATTTCCTGGCTTCTTGTTATTTTTAAGAGGTCTTTCCTTTCCTAATCACAAGCTGCATATCCATACTCAAGGTCTGAAAGTCTATCCTCAGTTTCTTTCAAGCAATTTTGTCAGCTTTCAATGGAGTTTTTAATTTCCTGAATATCTTTTTGAATCTGTTTCACGTATTCTAAATCTCTCTTATATTGTTCATTCATGGCTCCCTCATTTTCCTATGTTCCTCTATTTTTTTAATCTATGTCTTCTGTAGAGATGCTTACCAATTCTTTTATTATGTTTTCCATTTCTTCTTTTACTTGAGATAGTATTTCTGTTCTAATTTCTTTTATAGCCTCATGGAGTTATCTCTTTACTTCAGTTGCCATCACTTCAGAAACTTCAGGTGTGAAACTCCCTATTTCTTCCATGTTTTCATCTCCTGGATTTGCTCTGCTTGGGTTGGAGTCCAGGGACTGCCTTTTGCTTCTTCATCTTGACATTTTCCTGGGTTCTTCCAAACAAGTGGGTAGTGGGGTTCCAGGCACCTCCCACATTGGCTACAATTTCTCTGGAGTCTGACTGTTTGGTTTTCCTGGCCAGTGCTAGCTATGGGTATCCAATGGTGGCCACTGGGTGCTCTGGTGCAGGGCCTGCTTCTGGTTTTCCCAGCCCTTGCTGATTATCTGGGGTGGAAACATCCCAAGGGCTATTGGAGTGTTCACAGGAGCAGGGCCTGCCTCTGCCTTCCCTCTGAGCTGGTTACCAGCAAGCAGTGTCTCCCTTTGTCTGCTGGGGTGTGCTACAATTGAAAAATTTTCTAGCTCCTCTTGAATCAATTTTGTTTCCTAAACACCCACCCTGAGCACATGTGTCCTCAATTACATACTTCTTCCTTTTTATTCTGAGTAACTTTTTATTTGACTACAGATTCTTAATATTTTGTTTGACTTTGACAACACACACAGACATACACACAGAAAATATGTAAATAAGGATAGACAATAGCATCAGTTATTTAAATTTCTTTTAAATTAAAAAAAAAACTTATGAAGATAAAATGCCAAGTGGGAATACAGTTTATTTTGCTTCCCTTGAAAACTTTAACATAAATAAGTCTGATCTGATGTTTTGTAGAAGTCTATCTTATAGCAAATATATGTATGTATGTAGGTATATGTATATATGTATATATAAATATACACATTTTTCTTGGCAGGCACTCTCTGAAATTACTCCTTTCATTTTCTTTCTTTCATTTTTCCACCCATTATATTACTCCATTGACTGCATGCTAGTCAAATTGGAGGTGTATTATTTAACACAGCTGAGGTTGGTTGTTTATGGGTGCCTGAGATTACTACTAATGTTCCATGGGTTGGGAAAATGGTTTGTAAACTCTAAAGATGTATATTTAATTCCAATAAAACTTAGATTCACATAGAGGGGTAGATTTAATAAATTTTTCTTTAAAGTCTCTGATAAGTTGCTTGATTTTTTTTTTTTTGGACAGGGTTTCACTAGACAGTTCAGGCTGGCCTTGAACTCACTTTTTATCCCAGGATGGCCTCAGAGTCACAGCAAACCTCCTGCATCAGCCTCCTGACTGCTAGGATGAGCCATCATGTTTGGCCTAGTTGCTGAATTCTTTTTTTTTCAATTTAATTAAGTTTATTGCTACAATTTTGGTATATACATTGATCACATTCATCATAGGGAATTTGTATCTGTATATAATATACCTTGATCTGTCTTTTTTCCTCCTATTGCCCTGCCCTTCCTTAAATCCTACTTTCCTTCCTTATTTACAAAAAAAAGGTTTGTTTCTATTTTTTCCTTCTTTTCTCTTTTTCTTTCCCTTCCTTTCACCCTCTCCCCCTCTGGTTCTCCTTTCCTTTTGAGCAATTTCTTCCCATTTCACCATATTACTAGTATAATTTGGTTCTTATTTACACTTTCAGTTTCTCACAACAGTGAGACAATGTGATATTTACACATGTGTATCAAATTTATTTCACTAAAGAGTATGGTATCAAGGTCCATTCATTTAGCCTTAAATGTGAAAATTTATTCCTTCTTATGGCAGAGTAGTACTCCATTATATAAAAAAACACATCTTTTTTATCCATTCATCAGTTGATGGTCATTTGTGTTGTTCCCAAGATTTATCTCTTGCAAACTGTGCCACTATAAACATAAATGTGCATATATCGCTGTGGTATGATGCTTTTAATTCTTTTGCGAAAATACGAAGAAGGGGAATATCTGGTTCAAATGGGACATTTGGTCATAGTTTTTTGAGGAATCTCCACACTGACTTCCACAGTGGTTCCACCAGTCTACAATCCCACCAAGAGAGGAGAAGTGTTGCCTTTTCCCCATAGCCCTGTCAGTGTTTGTTATTGGTTGATTTGTTGATAACAGCCATTCTTTCTGTAGTGAGATGGAATCTCAGTGTTGTTCTAATTTTTATCTCTTGAATGATCAGTGATGTTGAACATTTTTTCATATTCTTATTTGTCATTTGTACTTCTTCACCTGAGAAGTGTGTGTTTATCTCAGATAACCGTTTTTGGATTGAGTCTTCAAATTTAGGGGCTCTGAGTTTTTCAGTTCTTTATATGTCCTAGATATTAGTCCTTTGAGGAGCAACAGACTAAAATGATTTTTCATTCTGTGAGTTGTCTTTTCACCCTTTGGTGATTTCTTTTTGCTGTGTAAAAGGTTTTTAACAAGATGAGATCCTGATTTTTCTTAGTATTTCCTGTGCAATCTGAGTTTTATTCATGAAGTCTCTGCCTACTCCTATGTCTTAAAGAGTTCTAAGTTCCATTTTCTCTTCTAGTAGGTTTAGTGTTTCTGTTTTAATATTTAGGTCTTTGATATATTTTGATTTTAGTTTAGTGCATACACTTGGTGATAAACTTGGATCTAGTTTTAGTTTTGACATGTGGAAAGGTTTTTCTAGCACCATTTATTAAAGAGACTATCTTCCTTCCAGGAACATGTTTGGTTCTTTTGTAAAATATAAGCTGGTTGAAAATCATTTGGAATCCTTTCTTCATCTAATCTGTTCCGTTAATCCTCTGGTCTTTTCTTTTTCTTTCTTTCTTTCTTTTTTTGCCAATGCCATGCTGTTTTTATCACAGTAACTCTGTAGTATAACTTCAAATCAGAGATTGTGATGCTCCCTGCCTTGCAATTATTGCCCAAAATTGTTTTACTATTGTAGATCTCTTCTGGTTCCAAATGAATTTTAGGATTGTTTTATCTAATTCTGTGAGGTATGTTAACAGGTATTTTCTTTGGGATTACATTAAATCTGTATCACAGTTTTGAAAGTATGGCCATTTTCACTATGTTGGATCTTCCTACCCATCAGCAAGGAATATCTTTCCATTTTCTGATGTCATCTTTGATCTCCTTTTTTCAGTGTACTGTACTTTTCAATGTAGAGATCCTTTACTTCCTTTGTTTGATTCCTAAATGCTTCATTTTTTGGATGTTATTGTGAAAGGTGTTGTTTCCCTAGTTTCTCTCCCAGTGAGTTTGTTATTTGTGTACAGGAAGACTACTGATTTTTGAGTGTTCACTTTGTATCCAGCTATGTGACTAAATTTGGTTGTAAAATCTAGAAGTCTTCTGGTGGAGTTTTCAGGGTATTCTATGTAGACTATCATGTCATTTTCAAATAATGATAATTTAACTTCTTCCTTTCCTATCCTTATTTCTTTTTTTTTTTCTTCTTACTCTTGTCTAGTTGCTCCAGCTAATGTTTTTAGAACTATATTGAATAGGGGTGGTGAAAGTGGACAATCTTGTCTTGTTCCTGATTTTAGAGTAAAAGCTTTCATTTGTTGTTGGTTTAGTATGATGTTGGCTGTTGGTTTGTCATAAAAGGCTTTTATCTATTCCAATTTTCTGTAGGAATTCCAATTTTTTGTAGGAATTTTTATATGAATGGGTGTTAAAATTTATCAAACACTTTTTCTGTATCTATTGAGAAGATAATATGGTTTTTGTCCTTGGCTGTTAATATGGTATATTATATTTACTGATTTACATATGTTGAACTATCCCTGCATCCCTGGAATGAATGCTACTTGGTCATTGTATATAATCTTCTAGATGACTTATTGCATTCTGTTTATCAGTATCTTACTAAGGACTTTTGTGTTAATGTTCATTATTAAGACTGGCCTGTGTTTCTCTTTTTTGGTTGGGTCTTTCTCTGGTTTTGGTATCAGGGTAATGCTTGCTTCCAGGAATGAGTTAGGGAGTATTGCTTCTCTTTCAATTTCATTAAAGCCTTTCATCCATAGTGGCATGAGACCTCTAAATTTCTTTTAAAATTCTGTAATGAATCCATCAGGACTTGGACTTTCCTTGTTTATGAGTTTTTAATTACATTTTTAATTTTATTAACTGTTATTGGGTTATTTTGAGTTTTTATGTCTTTTTAAGTCAACTTTGGTTATTCATACATATGTAGGAATCTGCCCATTTCCTCTGTGTTTTTGATCCTACTAGTGTAAAGATTCTCGAAAGAGGTATTTATGATCTTCTGGATATCTGCAAGATCTGTTGTGATTTTACCCTTTTCATTCCTAATTGCACGAATTTCAATCTTTCTTTTTTTTGATAAGGTTAGTTCTTTCCTTTTTTTGATTCATTGATTCTTTGTCTTGTTTTCTTAGTCTCAATTGCATTGATTTCTGCTCTGATCTTTATAATTTCCTCTCCTGTCCAGGCTTTGGGCTTGACTTGCTCTTCTTTTTCTAGAAGTTTGATGTAGAATATTAGGTTGTTTATTTGAACTTGCTCTGTTGTCCTGATATGAGAATTCACCACTATACATTTCCCTGTTAGGGCTGCTTTCACTGCACCCCATAAATTCTGGTGTGTTGTACTGACATTGTCATTTCTTGTATGCAGCATATTGTTGGATCTTTTTTCTTGATCCATTCTGCAGGTCTGTTTCTTTTGATTAGTGAATTGAGACCACTTACACTGATACTTATAAGTGATACATATTGGCTTATCGTCATATTATTTTCTGCTGTTGGTTCCCTGCATTTCCCCTCTGTTTAGTAGCTTCCTTGACTGGTGGTTTCTTTCTGTTTAATTGTGGTCATTTTATCTCTGTCTAGAATATCTTTCAGTACACTTATAGAGTTGGTTTTGTGGTCATGAATTTCTTCAGTCATTCTTTGTCATGGAAGTATTTTATTTCTCCATTAATTTTGAAAGATAGGTTTGTAGCATGCATCAGTCTGGGTTGGAAGTTGTTTTCTTTCAGAACTTGAAATACTTCATTCCAAGCTCTTCTTGAATTGAGGGTTTGTGTTGAGAAGTTTGATGGGCTTTCCATGATTCTTATGGGCTTTCTGTTATAGGTGATTTGCTTCTTTTCTCTAACAGCTTTTAATATTCTGCTCTTGTGCTGAATTTCTGAGATCTTTATTATATGGTAGGGTGTAGATTTAGTCTGAACATGGCTAATGGAGTATTATATGCCTCACTGATCTGTATGTCAGATTCTTCTCTCATGCTTGGGAAGTTTTCTCTTATTATTTCTGCAAATAGTCTTTTTATGTTATTTGTGCTGACTCCTGCTTTTCCATTGATGCCAATCAATCTTATATTGTCTCCTTCATATTATCTTGAAGCTGTTGAATTGTTTTTTCCTGATCTCTTGCTTTTCTTTTCTTTTCTTTTTTTTTTTTTTGCTGATCTGATAGAAAAATTTATTTTCTCATTATAGAAAAGTCATGAGTGACTTATTCTGAGGTATGTGTTTCAGCTATGAAGGACATCTATTAGAAAGCTCCACACTTGAAGGTTTCTCTTTAGGTGACATTTCATGGCTGAAGAGTCTCTGCAGGTACCAAGTTCCCTATTGTATCCAGCTGCATACATTCACACATTCAAACAGACACAGGACACTCTGCGTGGTCCCTGAACCAACTAAGCGTATGTCCAGCACGTCTACCATACCTGCAGTTGTGACACCATTTAAACCAGTTGTGAAACTGAGCTAATTTTTTGTCCTTGCTCAAGTCGACTTTTTCACCTGATTTGGATCCTCCAGGACAGTTAGAAACCTGTGTTCCCATATGAATGAGGCAAAGGGCACATCAAGGAAGAGGTTTTCAACAGCCAGGACAACTTGTGACTTTAGACTCTGTTAGGGAGCCACTCATACCATACTGACTAAAACCTCTGCCTTGATGAGGCACAGAGGAGCAACTGTAGGAGATGGACTTGCCGCAGAAATTATAACTTACAAACACCTGTGCTAATGGCTTGGAGCTAGGATCCAACTTACTCCTGTGAATATCAAATTCAACTTGTTTGTGCCAAAACCTCCAAGCATCTAACAAATTTCTATAATTCTCACCCCAGATGCTGAACGCTTTCATCTTTTGGAACATCCAGAGGTGAGCCCTGCTGCATTTGAAGTGAGGCTGTAGCTCATATCAGGGAAAGGGAATCTTTTGTAGAAGATGTAGTTCTGTAACATGCAGTAACTTGATGTCTCGACATCTCCAGTTCTATCAATATAACTCTCCATTAAGTCCACTCCATCTTTAGTAAGGCCCACAAGCAAAATTTCTTCCAAATTTCCTGCTTCTTTCATTTCATTGGTCAATTTTTCAATGTATCTATTTAACTTAGCATCATTAAGGAATTTACAAGCAAATACCACTCTGCCATGTACTGCAACTTTGTTTTCATAAAAAACACCACTGTAAGATCCTGTTTCACTTGTCAGAATCACAAACATGACACACAGATGTGGGTTGTTTAGTTGCAGAGTGCTGCACGTGTCTTTCAAAAGGGAGTTCTTTTCATCTGTATAACCTGATAAAGCCATTGCTACATCATTGAGATTCAGATCTTCTTTTTCTGAAGATGCACCTTCATTCAGGATTTGGATTGTTCACTGAATATTTAAGTTGAACAATGCCACAGTAGCAGCTCTCTTCCATTCTCCTTCTTGTATAAGGGGGTTAAAAAATGGCCCCACATCTGTATCTGTTCGTTTCTTTACCCACCCACAAAGCCATAAAGCTAAGATGCTCTCTTCATTTAAATTCTGAATATCAGTTTGCCTATCCAACCCACTCCAATTATGTCTGCTGCTTTCCACCATACCCAAAGATGATTTAATTCCTGCATAAAACAATGGTCCTGTTGCGTGGAAATTTCTGATCCATATCTTCTGTATATTGCTTCATAAAGTGCAGAGTATATCAGAGTGACTTGAGCTGTGGATCTTCATTTCCAGCTAAAATGTGGTTTCTCCAAATCTGCTCTATATCAAGTAAATACTTTGATAAAGCTCGAAGGTGGATTTTTGTTACTATAACTTTTTCTAAAGAATTATCATTTTCTTCCTTCCCACATTAATATAGATGATGAACACAAGCCCACATTAAAGATGTAATCGGGCTCCAAGTAAGGGATATCCTTTCAAAAACTGCGAAGTCAGACATTGTTCATTTGCGAGTCACAACTATCATTTGAGTTTGACTTGCTGGATGCCATGCAAAGGAAACAATGTAATTGTCACAAGGATGTATACTTCTTTCAATTATTGTGGGTTCAGTTTCATCCCCGATAAGAGTGGGCGTGTGCTGCATATCATACAATCTAGTAATATTGTTATCCTGTGTTAAAGTGGCAAGCAGACCAGTCCCAGTTGGACACCATGGTACTTCAGTTAAGTGTTTTGGTTGCTCAGTCAAAGTCAAAACTGGCTTTTGAAATTTCCTAAGATCCCATATTGCAACCTGGCCTTCGTAGAAGGAAGCAACATGATCATGGAAGTATAGGTCTACTGTCATCCCCTGAACAGCTTTTGTGTTTACAAACATCTTATGGCTTGTATTTTGAAGATCAAATATGACCAGGTTATGATGCATTCCAGCAAGAAGTCTCGTGGAAGCCAACAAAGAGAGACAAACATCATTCTGCCCTAATTCATACAGTGGTTTTGTTACTAATAATGTTGTTTCAGTTTCACCTGCTGAAAGTCTCACTTTTTCCATGGGGACAATATCAGGAGCATATTTGCTACAGATATCCCATATTAACACTGAAAAATCAGCTCTGTGTTTATCTAGACCAGAAGCAAGCCAGTTACTATCCGTTGAATTCCATGCAAGGCTGTTATATTTGTTGTGTATGTTTTGGGACAAATTCTTTTCCTATTAAATCTTTGAACTTTAAATTCTGATCTTGACCAAGACTTGTAAGCACAACTTGATCGTTTGCTTGTCCAACTGCTAGGTAACATTCAGGATCATAATTGAGATATCATGCAACACATTTCATATAAGATGTGTCTGAGTTTATTGACAGTGACGTAGCTGCAGAGTCTTCAGATAAGCATAATGATCCAGCTTTCAGTTCTGAATTCACAGTAGAGTCCACGTGATAAAGGTTCAGTTCTGAGTTGCACACAACAAATTTATCAACCTGGTGTGGGTGCCCACAAAACATCAGGCTTGGTACTGCTCATGTTTATTGATGTGATGTAAGAAAACAGTTTTATTCACTTCAAGTTTTGACAAGTGCTCTCTTCCCCTCAATGGTTTCTAGGCATAGGAAAGTCAAGTTGTCTTTGTTCATCACCAAAATGTCTGTGACACTGTTGTCCAACAAAAATATGGCATGAGGCACATGATTTATTTTTTTATTTTAAAGAGAATAGAACAAAACAAAACAAAAAACAAAACAAAACAGAATAGAGTCAAACACAACATACCATTTTAGAACAGAAAACTGCAAGCAATACAGGTTTTCAAAACATAACAACAGGAGATTAACAATGGCTACCCTAGTGTCTCTTGCCTTCTTCGAAATTGTTGTTCATACATTCACAGACAATAAACTCAAACAAAACAAAATAATATAAAACCACATAAAATAAAAGAGTGAAAGCATTACAGGCCATCAAATCAGACAACAAGAAACCAACAATGGATACCTTAATGTCCCCTGTTTTCTTCAAAAGAGCTGTTCCTATCTTCTCACATATTGCAATCAAACAGTAGAAAAGAAACTTAAACCAATCAAATCAAAGAATAAAAGCACCTTTGGACTTCAGAACCTTTTCTCCATATTTATGGGGAATTTTGTATCTTATTGAGTCAGTTTCTTACACTAGGGAGATGATGCGGTGCTTGCACATGTGAGTTTGGTTTATTTCACTTATGAGTATGGTCTCAAGTTGCATCCATTTACCTATAAAAGTGGGGCACATGATTTATAATTCTCTAGCAGCACAACAAGTTTGTGTACAATGATGGCAGTTTCAGGAACACTCCAGTAGGTGCACTGCAAATACTCAGATTTCTCTAGAAATAGCTATGCAAAAGGCCTGTGAAGGGAGTCATTTGCAAAGGGGTCTTATTCATCCTTTTTAGACATTTCCATTGCTGGACTCTCAAGATCACAGTGCTTGCCCAATGGGAGCTCTTTAAGAAGCTTTTTATGGGGCTCTGGAGCTGGCCACGGTTCTTCTGGACCACCAGAACCTCAGCGCAACACAGGCTCCTGACACAGCTGCACCCTACTCCCAGTCGCCACAGTGGAGGCTGCGTGAGGCCGGGCCGAGGCATCCTGGTGTGGCCTCTGCTGCCCCTCTCGGGCCCACTCTGTCCTGCACCAGCCCTCCTAGGCCCTCGGGTCCACCCTGGTGTGCTCAGAATGCAGATGGCTAGTTGCACTCACTGACCTGAGGCAGAGTGTTGCAGCTGCTTCCCGCCCAGACTGGACTGGGGTAAGATGAAGGAGGCTGTGAGGGCCCACAGCCCAGCACTCAAGGCTGGCCCTGCTATTTTTAAGATGTCTTGCATTTTGTAATCACTAGCCACAATTCTGCCTTCAAGTTCTGATACTCTATCTTCAGTTTCCTTCATGTGGGTTTTCTAAACTTTCAATGGGATTTTTAATTTCCAGGACATCTGTTTGAATCTGTTCATGTATTCCATTTTTTTTCTATGTCTACTTTAGACTTCCTGAGTCCTTCATTATGATCAGTTTTTTTTAACCTGAGAGATTATTTCTGATTTTATTTTCTCTATAGTCTCATGAATTTGTTTGTTTCTTTTCTTTTCTTCTTACTTATTTATTTTTTTGGTTACTATCATTTCAGAAATTTCACACGTGTGTCTTCCATTTTCCTCTGTCTTGTTGTCTCCTGGACTTGTTCTGGGTGAGCTGGAGGTCTGGCATTGTATTTTGCTTCTGTGTCTTGCCATTTTCTATTTTTAAAATTTTGTTTTGTTTTGTTTGCTAATTCCTGTATGTTTTTGTAGTAGATAGTTTTTTCACTAGTATTAAGGCCTCCTTAGTAAGTTTCTGTTCTTAGATGTCTTCTATGTGTAGGAAGTTCTTGGCTTTCATGTCTGTCCTAAGATCCTACCTTCCCAATTTATTAAGGGTGAGATGTTAGTATGTATTTGGTGCAGTCTTCAGTCCTTTGGTACAGGGCTGTGATGAGCTTATTATCCCAGGACTTCACAGTATTGTTATGGAGGGCAGAACAACTGGTTACAACAGATATGACATCCTAGCTAAAGTAGTATAATTAGCAGTAACAACAGCATCAAGCACAGTTTAGAAACCAAGAAAGAGCGATAACTACTAATTTGGTAACTTTAATTATAGAAGCAAGATTTACAGCTATATAACAGAACCCATCATAAACTGGGAGTTTGTATGAAAAGTATTTCCCCTTGGTAGTGTGGTTTTACCATGTAGTAGGGAAATTTAAGAGGGATAGTGCATAAAATAGAGATAAATGAAGAGAAATATAGTAGAAGCAAGGCTGGAAGACAAAGAATGATCACACAACTTTTGGGAAACTAGAGAAGAGGGAAGAAGAGAGAGAATGAAAGAATGATCAAGGAATTATCAAAGTTAACCAGAAAGATTAGAGAGAATATTCATTCATATGATAATATGATTAAATTGAGAGATAATAGAGGAAAGGGAGAAAGAAGATAAATAAACTACAACAAATATATGGTAAAAGACCTAAAAGGGGTGGGGGTCAAAATGAAACAAAGCAGCAAAGAAAGAAGAAAAGTCAATAAACTATAATAAAAATTAAAATAAAAGTCCTCTGGTGCCCACCAAGAGCCCAACTACTTGTAATCCTAAGTCTACCCTGTGTGGTTTGATATAGCCGCACTATTTTAGTTTATCATTTTTTCCTTTTAAACTTATGACAGTCTCTCACCCATGGTCAGATGACCCATTGCAGCCTTGTGCGCTGGATGTCCACTTTGTTAAGTCTTATATCTATGTTTTGCTTGATCTATTAGTCTCTTATTTCAGGTTGATTTTGGTTTCAGGATATATGCCCCGCTTTCTTCCAATTACCTGTGTTTTGAGTTGAGTTTCTCTGAGTAGCTCTGAGTAAGGCTCCTTTTCTGTTCAGTTATATTTCTTCCTTTCTTGATTCTTTGACATAGTGTTTAAAATATTAATTTCTCCTCTTCTCCCAAAGTCATGAGTTCCACATAAAAAAAGAGAACAGGTAATGATGTCAAGGATATAACAGATCTCTTCAAATATGTGTGTACAAACATTAGGATTTTGTCAAAGAAGTATTTAAGAAATGGAACTTCATCTACTACTTTGTCTATCATAGTCCTTCTTAAGTTTAAAATTGAATGCTTGAGATTTTATCCTTTTTTTCTCCTTAATATGGATAACTAAAAGTGTTTTCTATCCCCAATGTCTGCCAACTATATTTCCAAATTAGATCTTGTGGTTCAAATACTAAAATATCAAAATATGTGCCAGAGGCTTAATAAAAATATTTGATATGCATAAACTAACATCATGACTAAGCTGATTTTATGACTTACAGTTTGCTTAGGTGTCTGGACAAATTCAATTCTAATTATGTTTGAAGTGATATTTTAGGATATCATTGTTTTTTATAGGTTAAATTATTTACAATATTTCTTTTTTTAATATAGTAGGAATAGTAAGGAAAAATACTTTCATGGATGTAGTCACTACAGTAGTAACAATAATAGTTAAGAAGTGGAAGGGCTGGGGATTTAGCTCAGTGGCCTAAGCACCTGCCTGGCAAGCATGAGATCAAGAGTTTAACCCCTGTTGCCACAAAGAAAAAAAATTTTTTTGCCGGGTGTGGTGGTGCACTCCTGTAATCCCAGCACTTGGGAGGCTGAGGGAGGAGGATCGTTGCGAGTTCGAGACCAGCCTAGGCTACAAAGTGAGCCCAAGGTCGGCCTGAACTGCATAGTGAGATCCTATCTCAAAAAGACAAAAAAAAATAGAATTTACTATTTGCAAAGCATTTTTCTTAAGGATTTTTACAGAACTTACTTCTTTTAATTTCTGCAATGTTCCTTTAAGATTATTAATTTGATCACCTCCATTTTGTCAAACAGAAAATCAAAGCACAAGGAAGGGAAATAACTTATCATAGTCATGTAGAAAAGATGCAATCAGGGTTCAGACACAGGCATCTTTGTTTAAAAGCTGGGCTTTTCAGCACCGTGCCATACTGTCTCTCACATAATTCAAACTGAAAAGGACTTGGGTTTAAATTCTGGCTAGATCCTGAGTAATCCTGGAAAACAGGTCTGTTCTGTGATTTTTGAAATAGGGACAATAATACCTATCCAACTGGGTTGGTTTGAACAGAAAATGAAATTAAAAGAGTAAGATTTAATGAAGATGTGCAATGCTTTAGCACAAAGTAGATAGTTAAATAAATGCTAGGACTTTCTCTGATTGCATTGGAGCTAAAAAATTTTTTGAGGTAAACCTTCTTAACCTACTTAGTATTCAACAAAAGGTGGGTTATTCTCTTATCTTTTAAACTTATTGTAAAGGAAAAGGGAATGAGTTGTCTGCAAATTTAGAAAATGATGGAATCTTTGTCTCTTCCCCTCACTCTCCCTCTGCCTAGCACTCCTTAATAGTGATGGTTTTTATGGTAGGATGGGAAGCAATTAGAGTTGACAAAGAAACAAGCTTAATATGTGGTTGTTTGAGGGGAATTTTAATTAAAAATCCAAGAGTGCTCTTTTGATTAAATTTGGTTGTAAAGTTTTTTTGAAAAGATTTTTGTTTACTGAGTCTTGAATTTAAAATTACATAATATCAATTCTGTGTCTTGTAATACGATAAGCCCGAGAATAGAACAGTATATAAAAGAGTTGTGGTGAAACTGGCACACCGTGGAGGAATTCATTTCTTAGACTTTGCTCTGTATACTTCTTATATAAAGGAGCAGTAGCTCATTATTTATTTAAATAAAAAGTTTAGACATCTTTAACATCTAAATCTGTAGGCTATGATGAAAGTACAAAGGGCCAGGGGTTTAACTCAGTGGCATAAGCACCTGCCTGGCAAGTGTGAGGTCATGAGTTTGATCCCCAGTGCCACACAAAAAAAGTTGATTTAAAAAAAAATTTAAAAAAAAGAAAGTACAATTAGTTTAAAACTACATTCTTTCTTCTATTGTTTGTTTTCCCAAGAAGCCACAGCTATGGTGACAGGGACAAACAATAGACTGTTAAGTATGTGCCCTTCTCCTTCTACCACTGTCCTTTAGCATGGTTTAATTTGAACATCCTTAGCATGTACTTGGTCCTGAATATACTGGAAAAGGCAGCTTCAGGCTCTGTGGATCACAGGCTGTGGGTTTGGTGGGACACATGTGTAGGATCCCAGTCCATGTAAGCACACATGAATAATGGTAACTAAACCCCTTTTCCATTTCCCAAAGACTAAACACAATATTCTTATTTTATTACATGAAAACAAATACAAGAATGAGTAGGAGAATGATCTGGTCAACTTTGCTGTAAATGCCTCCATTGCAGTAAGTGAAACATCCTCCACTCCAGCTTGAAAGTTGATGTCTAAATTACCAACCCCTCCTGACACATCAGGGTTCCTGCTGAGTAATGCCTGCTACCTTTTGCTGCAAATGGTAGATTGAGTCAACTGGGGTGGAGCCTGTCCTCAAGGAGCTGGAAATTTTCTTTTTAGCTGTTTATTTAGAAATTTATATTTGTCACATAAATAACCACAGCACAAGTAACACAAATGTTCATATCTGTTTCCTTTCAAATCCACTAAAATAGAGGACAAGCCATTCATAAACCTGAAGGAACAAAGAGACAGGAGGGGATAGCAGCAAATGAAAGATGTCAACAAGCTTTTGGAAACTAGAAATTAGAGAACTCTAGCTGATTTAAAAAGAGTTGTAGGACTGGGATGTAGCTGAGTGGCAGAGTGCTTGTCTTGCATAGGCCAGGACCTAACTTCCATGCTTGGTGTTGAACGAAGAAGAAGATGCAGCCAAAAGTGTCTACGATAGGAATCCCACAGAAAAGCAATCTCACTCTTCCCTGAGATCCTAGAAAAAGCTCAGAAGACAGAGGGAAAATGTAGTGAAAACTAAGTGTAAGTGAAAGTCACAGACCTAAAACTGGGACGGTCAATTAAAGATTGTTGTAGATGTGAACTCCCAGGTGTCTCCACCCTCCGGAGATTTGGTGAGCTCTCTGTGAAGAGTGAAGAAGCCAAACAACTTGTTTCTCTGGGAGGATTTACACCAGAGTGGCTCTAGTTTTTAGGGAGAGAGGAGAGCAAGATCGAGCAACTGAACTGACCAAAGGAATCAAGTCTTTATACCAAAGGGCAAATCACATTGTCACATCTGTCTTCCTTAGAATGCTGGCATGCTTGCTGGGCAGGAAACTAAAGAGAAATGAAAGGACCCAGACATTCTGATACTTAGAGGAGCCTCAGTATGAAGTACATTTTGCTGTAAGGTGAAGTCTACCTATTAAGAGGGCCCTTCTTCCCATAAATCATAATCCTTGTTTAGCTCCACCCCTGCACGGATAGCTTCCAGTCCTCCTTCCTTAGCCTCATTTTTATACTCAAGGGTACCAAGGTATACTAGGTAAAAGCTTCTTCCATAAACAGAGACCACAGTAGAGAAAAGGAAATACATGCAGTGAAACATTAGAAGAAAACTTTAAAAAACCTGAGTTAACATTCTCAGGGAGATAAAAGAAAAACACATCCATAGGATTAGAACAGGATGCTATAAAGAGGAATATTGAGAAGCAAAGAAGACTAATGGGTTTAAAAAATATACTCCAACTTAAAATTGATTGGAAGTGTTGAAAGGTGATGTTGGAGAAATGCTTAAGAAAGAAGAACGTGGCCGAGAAATGTAGACAAGATAAGATAAAAGAAATGAAATATTGATGCTCAATGCAGGTTCTAAGTAGTCCTTCGAAGGCATGTAAAGCATGGGTAGAAAAACAGAGAGTAGGACAAAATTTCAAATAATTAATACAAGAACATACATTCCCAGATTAAAGGATCTGTCGTGTCCAGAATAAAAAAGTACCCACATCAAGATTTACTAGGAAATAGAGAAAAGACCCTGACAATATGCAGGTTGAAAGCATGTCATATGTTCAGGCTAAGAATGGTCTAGATCTTTCAAAGAAACTAAGCTGGAAAGACATGGGGAATATTTTCAAAATTAGGAAGGAAAATTATTTTCTCTTTTGAAACTATAGTACTGGATTGTTCAAGTTCTTGAAAAGTCATCTGCCCTGGGTTTTCTGACCCATTCTTCTCACATGTACTAAACTGAAATTGAAATGGATCAGACATCTAAATATTAAAGCAGAAATACTGAACCTTCTGAAAGACAAAATCGGTAAAACTCTTAAAGTTATAGGCATAGGCAAGGACATTCTGAATAGAATCCCAAATGCACAAGACATAACATTAACAATTAACAAATGAGATTATATAAAATTATAAATTTTATAAATTGATTTATAAAATTATAAATTTGATAAATTTGATAAATTTGCTGTGCAAAGGGAACAACCAAGTGAAGAGATGTACAGAATGGGAAAAGTTTCTTACCAGCTACAATTCAGTCAGCTAATATCTAAAATATATTAGGAACTTAAAAAAATTAGCTGGGTGTGGTAGTGCATGCCTGTTATCTTAGTACTTGGGAAGCTGAAGCAGAAGGATCAACATGAATTCGAGGTGAGCCTAGGCTACATAGTGAGTTCAAGGCCAGCCTGAACTGCATAATGAGACCCTATCTCAAAAAAAAAACAAAAAAAAAAAAACAAAAAAACCCCAAAAACTTAAAAAAAATTAGACTCCCCTAAATGAAAGATGCAGTACAAAATGGGCAACTGAAATGAATAGGTACTTCTCAGAAAAAGAAAATGAATATAGTCCAAAAATACATACAAAAATTGTTCAACATCTCTGGTCATTAGAGAAATGCAAATCAAAACATTGCTGAGATTCCATCTTATTCCAGAAATAATGACAATCATCAAGAAATCAAATAGAACCCTTCCTCCATCACCCATAAGACCTAGGGGCTGGTGCGATCATAGTCTGCAACTCCTCCTCCACCCTGGAGACCTTGGGCCAGTGGGATAGTTGGTTGCCACTCCTCCTTCACTTTGGAGACCTCAGGACAGCAGGATCATCAATCACCACTCTCCCTCATCCCAGCACCTCAGCAGCCCAGGGACCATCAGCAACCCCTTCTACCACCTGAGGAACCCTGGTGGACTGGGGGAAACCTCAGTAACCCCTCACCCACACAGAGAACCTCAGCTGGCCTGCAACAGTGCAGTGAGTTTACCCCTCAAATAGGGGACCTCAGTGGGTAAATGGGAGCAGCAGTGAACCCTCCCTTCCAGCTGCAGAACCCTGGCAAGCCTGGCAAGAGTGTGGGTGAGTCCTTCTCCAACATAGACAACACTGGGTGGGTCAAGGAGAGTGCCAACAAGGCCTCTCCCATCCTGGAGGAACTTGAAAATGCCTAGGGGACCCCCAGTGACACAGAGGATCTCAGCTGAGGCTACACTATAGACAGGTAGATCTGGCGGCCTGGAATAGCCTAAAGCCGCAGTACAAAAGGAGCTAAGGGTTGGCTTATCTTATGGTTAATACATTGTGTCAACTTGAGAAGTTTAAAAGTTTAACTAAAAGACTCAACAGGGAGCTAGGGTTCTTACTTTGTAAATATCCTCATCCTGTGCAAAGGAGGGCAAGGACATTTTGTGAGTGCTACACCCAATGTAGGTGGGGGTGGTGGTGGTCTGTGTACAATATAAGGGTAGAGAAGAGGCTTGCCTTTTCTCTCTTTTGCTCTGAATGCTGCCTTGAAGTGTTGCCCCAGAGCCATGCCACCCTGCCTTGGAGCCAGCTGATTATGGACTGCAAGAACTGTAAGATAAATAAACCTTTTCTTCCCTAATTTTGGGTGTCAGGTGTTTGTCTCAGCAAGGAAAGAAAAGTAACCAAAACAGTTTACATCAATACTTCTAGGCTAGTCAGCCTAGGAAGAATATAGGACTCACCCAACAGGCCCTGAAAAAGGAACTTAAGCGAATGGCCACTTCCCTTCATTGTGGGATCCAGCAATTGGACAAACATCACCCATACAGAAGGACCCTGACACAAACAATGACCAGTTGAGACTAGTGAGACTGAAAAGACCAAAATATTAACCCAAGAGGTGAAAATGACAAATGTCCAGTCCACCAGGAGCAAGTACAGGAGACATCAAAATAGAGGAAATTGGAAGTCATACACCTGAAATTTCTGAAAAGATAACAGGTGAAATAAAGAAACAAATCCATGAGGCTATAGAGGAAATCAGCTTAGAAATAATCTCTCAGGTAAAGAAAGAAATGACAACCTTAATAAAGGAATTGCTCAGCATAGCTAGAGAAGACAAAGAGAAAAAAGTACAGGAGCATAGGAAAATGATGGAAACCTTGAATGAACAATTTAGGAAAGAAACAATGCATGAAACAAATTCAAAGAGATATCTAGGAAATAAAAAATTCCATTGAAAGCTGGTGAAACTGTTTGAATGAAGCTGAGGATAGACTTTTGGACCTTGAAGACAGGATCACAGCTAGCAATCATGAAAGGAAAGAACTTTTAAAAATAAGAAGGGAGCATGAAATAATTCAACAGCTTCAAGATAATGCAAAGAGAAGCAATATAAGACTGATAGGCATCAATGAAAATTCAGGAATCAATGGAAATGGCATAAAAAAACTATTTGCAGAAGTAACAGTGGAAAATTTCACAAACATGGGGAAAGATTTGTATACACAGGTAAGTGAGGCATATAGAATGCCCAACAGTCATAACCAAAATAAATCTATACCCAGACATATAACAAATAAGATCTCAGAAATTCAGCATAAAAACAGAATGCTAAACACTGTTAGAGAGAAAAGACACAACTCACTTATCAAGGAAAGCCCATTTGAATCATGGCAGACTTTTCAGCACAAACCCTCAAGTTAAGATGGGCTTGGAGTGAAGTATTTCAGATCCTGAAAGAAAACAACTTCCAACCTAGACTGATGTAAACTGCAAAACTTAATTTCAGAATAGATGGAGAAATGAGATGCTTCAATGACAAAGAACAACTAAAGAAATTCATGTCTACCAAACTAACTCTAGAAAGAATACTGAAAGACATACTACAGAGAGACAAAAATGACTACAATTCCCAGAACAACAACAGAAAGAAAGCACAAGGCAGGGCAAGCA
>RJWT010008343.1:0-26427 GCA_004365215.1 Cuniculus paca | reverse complement strand
AAGGAGGGTAGGGCTATAGTTTGGGTCTTAAGCACCCCCCAAAGCCCATGTGTTAAAGGCTTGCTCTCTAGGATGTAGCTATGGGGGGTTAGTGGCATCTTTAGGAGGTGGAGCTTGGTGGGAAGTCCAGGTCAGTCGGGGTATGCCTTCCATGAGGACAGCAGGACCCCAGCCTCTCTTTTTTTGCTCCTTGGCCATGAGGTGAGCAGTATACTCTGTCATGTGCTTCTGCCACAGGTCCAAAACAACAGTGTGGAGTATTGAATCATATATAATTTTCTGTCCTTAATTATATCAGAATATCAAATTCCTGAGAACAAAAATTTTTTTCTTTATTCTTTTTCCCTTATGACTCTGCAGCCAAAATGTTTCAAACTACTGAAAAATCTCAGGTTGGATCCTCTTTGAGCTTTGCAATGTCTAGATTTCCCTGTAATTAAGAAAAAAAAATGATATCCTGAATGCTTCATGAAAGGATATGAGTTTTGGGTGCCAAAGACAATATCACCCTTTGAAAGCTTGGAGCAATATGCTGTGCTGATGGCTATAGGTTAATGGTTGGTGCAGAAAGGAGTCAATGGCCAGGAGGGAACCTAGTCTCTGTCACACATGCAGGGGACTCTGGCTATGAGGGATCTGGTCCATAGCAGTAGAGTGGCTGGAGGGGTAGTGACTGCAAAGGTTGATGTCTCTGAGTCAGAGAGGCTGGCTCCTGCACTTCCATGCAGTTCTCTGCACTGGCCAGGGTCTCTCGGAGCAAATGGAGACCAGTTTCATTCTTACATGTTGGCATTGTTCCAAAGAGAGGGACAGTTAATGACTTCTCACCATAGAAACCAGTTTGGCTGTGGTTTGGAGTAGAGTGTTAGCCCATGATGGTGAAATGCACAGACAGCCCTGTGACCTCCTTGTCTTTCCTCTGCTTTCTTGTCATCTATATGCCTTGTTCAGAAGTGTATGTTATGACAGCACTGGTCTAGTGGCCACCATTTCACCACCCTGTCTAGCTTCATCTGGAATTTTGCTTGCAGAGTTTGACCTTACTCTGATGAGCCTCAAGGGCAGCACTGACCCCAACTTGATCTTTTTCTGGGTGTGGGCAGCAACAAGCATTGGGAATTTTCCTTTATGTTCACCCCAGCACAAGTTGGGCAGAATGAAATGTTTTCCTCGGAGGGTATCAGTTGTAGAATGAACTCAGGGTCCAGGTGGACATGTTTCCTCCATTCCAACTGCTCTTATGCTCCAGGGAACTGGTCCTCATCAGTTTTTGCAGTTTGGCTTGGCTTTCATAAAACAAAGGAGAAAAGAAAATCCTGGAGAAGAAAGTGACTCAAAGGAAAATGTGCTCAGGTTGGGTGAAGCATTGGATGGGCTGGTGCCCTGAGCAGTGGGCACAGCTCCCCTAGAAGTTTACAGGGGTCACATACAGTAAGTATCTCAATAGTGGGCTCAGCTTCCCTAGAGAGCCACAGGTGTCACAGCTTAGTTACATTTATGCTCCCTTGGTCCATGGTTGGGCAGCACAGCACGTCCTAAATTGTTATTCTTAGGTCATGGTCAATTTGAAAGGGAGAAGAGAAAAGTCACAGTAAAGGCCATCTAACTTGTGTCTTTCATGTCCAAAAGTAAATAAACAGAAAGTCTAAAACCAAGACTCTTAGGGGGAAATTCCTATAACTCTGCAGCCAAACATTTATAGTTTTTTTTATTTGCATGCAAGGTGTGTGTGTATGTGTTTGTGTGTAGTACATGTGTGTTCATATGTGTGAGAATTTAGCAGCATGTGTATGAGAGAATGAGAAGTGCAGAGGAGAGAGCAGTGTGACTTAGCTTGAAACTCTTGATGGTGTGTTGTCATATGATGTAGCTGTATCTGGGAACAAAGGCATATATGTTTAGAGAGACCTTTACCTCTTGCTTTGGCATGCTCCTGGGGAGGTTTTAGGTCCCTTTTGCTGAGGGAGCAGTTGTTCCAGGATTCTTGAGTTTATGCTAAGATCTCAGTTCTTGCTGTGCCTCATGGGCCTATAGCTGGGTAGCTCTTTTGCCCTGGCCCTGGCCCCATGTCTCCAGCCTGTGACAACCTCATTGCCTCAGCTCATTGTTCAAGCTTTATGTTCTCTTTTCCTTCCTAGGACTAAGAATTCCCTGTCTCCTGTGCTTAGCCTATATTGTTCAACATTTCTCTTCATCATAAAAAGAATAAGTTCTCCATTCTCTAGGTGTGGCCTGCTATATTGTCAGAATGGGAAATTTGCATCTGTGTTTTCCCATCAGTGATACTTCTGCTTCCGTCACAAGGACATTGCAAAGACAAGTGAGATAACGAATGTGGACATGCCCTGAAAACATTGATACGTTTATGTGGAATGGTTTATGGTACATGTACCTCCGCTTGGTTTGTTAAATGATTTTTGCTTGAACTAGGCATTTAGTAAAACTATATTTCTAAGAGTAAACTGCCAGAAAACAACATGATATGATAATATTTAATAGTTTACTTCCTTAACCATTGCCTCCATTCATTTCACCTAGTGAGCTCTAGTCTGCCAGGACTTGCTCATTTATAGAATATTTTCAATTTTTAGGATGTTAGTCCATTGTTACTCTTTTGTAATATCATTTGATGTTAGATCCATACTTTAGGTCTATATTAAAAATATTTTGGTATATTGGTGTGTTAGTTTTCTGTTACTGTAACAAATATTTGAGATAGTCAATATTTATAAGGAGAAAAGCTTTCTTTTGGTTCACAGTTTTAGAGGTTTTATTCCTTGACTAATTGGCCCTGTTGCTTTTGGGCCTGTGGTGAGGCAGCACATCATAGCAGCCAGAGAATGGCAGAGCAGAGCTCCTCACTTCATGGCCAGAAAGCAAAAAAGAGACAGAGGTAGAGGTAGAGGTAGAGGTAGAGGTAGAGGTAGAGGTAGAGGTAGAGGTAGAGGTAGAGGTAGAGGTAGAGGTAGAGGTAGAGGTAGAGATAGGTAAGGGCTATGGTCCCAGGATTCCCTTCACAGAAATGTCCCTGGTGACTTAAGGCTTCCCACCAGGCTTCACTTATTGAAATTTTCACCCCCTCCTAATAGCACCAAGGTGGGGATCAAGCCTTTAACATATCAGCCACTGGAGGACACTCAGTATTAGGTCTCTATGAGGTAAATTTAGTATGTTAGAAATATACCAGGTATTTCTGACTGACTCATTCTGCTGTCTTAGAGAACTAAAGACTTGACAGACTATCAGTCACCAATCATCAGTCAATCAGTGAATCAATCCATGTTAAATGAGTACTTGCTGTGAGTGTGACACTGTAATAGCCCTTTGGCACAGGGCATAAATAAGCATAACCAATTTTGACAGCCATGTATTAAGTGCCTACCAGCTACCAGACAGACACATGCTAGATTCACTGATGAGTGAAAGGGATGGACATCTGCCACCTTAGAGCTACTGGCTGAGGTTGTATTGGACTTTCTCAGGGGTGTCCATAATTACAGCCATGCTTATGTGGGAAGTGATGACTTCTCCAGACTCTGAAAGTCTTGTTGGGTTCGGAGCTACAGTTTAAAACCTGGATCCTACCAAGCTCCAAATCTATAAAAATAAACTATTCCAGCAGTTTAGCTTTTAGCACAAGCAAGTCAAATGCAGTGTGGAAGATGCTTTTTGTGAGGTTGAGTTGTAGTCTTGGTGCCACTGAAGTTCATCTTTGATTTTTGTCATTCCTTTCTGGGCTCTTCCTATGGCTATGGAACTTTTCCACTTCACCCTCAGGTTTAGAGCTCTTCTTTTTCACCTCTCATTCCCTCTATCAAAACATGCACCCAGACAAAAGGGCCTTGAAAGACTGTTCTTGCTCATCATGGTGACCCTTGGTATCTTGGATGAACTTATTCTCCCTGGAGACCAACTCCAAGAGAACACACAGAGTGGGAGGAAGAGTGGCCCTTATAAGGACACAGCTAAGCGCTCCTCTGGGAAAGGCAGGGCCACCTGGACCCTGCTCAGAGGGAGGCTGGAATAACTCATTTACATTTTTGTATAAATTTATGTCATTTTATCTTCTCTTTGAAGTATTTGCATGCTCAGCTTTTCTCTAATTGTGAAATGAAAGATTTTGTCTCCTCTTCAGGAATTCAAGGCATCAGCAAATAAGTTCAGGATGAATTAGTAAGACTAAAAATTAGTCTGTGGATGATTTTACTGGGCCCACAGTTCCACATTAAATCAGGGAAAGGATCTATCTAAGATAAACAGATTTCCAGTCCTGTGTGGAGTCAGGAATGGTTATGGCTACTTGGTTTACAGTGTCAAAAAGAATTCTGAACTGTCACTAATGTTCAAGGGAAAGCATTCAGTGATTGACTAGTGATGTCTGCCACAGAATGAGGAAGGAGGCAAGGCAAAGCGAGTAACATATCTACTGTTGTGGCCATTCTTCCTAGAGTTAGAGAGATGCTCAAGTTTTATTTTATACAATAAATTTATTCAGTCAATTTTACCAGGCAAATAGCTAATTCAATGCGAAGTAAAAATTAGTTGAAATATACTTGGTATAATGCAGGAAAAATACCCTATTCATTTAATAAACTTACTTTCACTATTTAAATGAGTTGGTAAGTCAAGACATATTTTTAAAGGTGAATTAAACCCGAGAGCTTCTAATTTCTGGTTTCTCTTGTTAGAGTCTCTAGATACTTGTAGTTTTATTCCAGGTTCTTTCTCGGTATCTTGCAAGCTGTAACACATATTTATCTCATTTTCTTCTGACTCTCTCTCCATGACAGATTTGTTTCTAGTGTGGATGGAGAAACTGGTGTGTAGAGGTGATCTGACCTGTCAGTGGTACATGGTGGGCTCTGTACAGGTGAGGGTGGACTTGCCCTCCTTCCTGGGTGCCATGAACTCTCTGTGACTCCTCTGGAGTCTCTTCAAGGGGGCGAAAGTTTCCATCCAGTGGATTATTGTTGATGCATTCTCTCAGGGGTTGAAGAGTGTATGTTGGCGCAGTGACTCAAAATAGCTGTCTGTTCCCTCCTTACAAAGTTTAGCAAGCTGATGAGTTAGACCCCAGTGCTTCGATAAAATACTTTGGGATTTATAGGATGGAAAATTTTGCTTGGAAATGAAAATAGCCCATAGCCATTCGTGCCCTGAAGTTGTCAGTTAATGCTGTCTGAGTCACCCCTCACCATCTCTGGCACCCATGTGGGCCTCCTTGTGGTCTACCTAAAGCAGTCTAGGTGTGGCCATATTTGGTTTTCTAGAACGTGTGAGTTTTGGAAGTGGCTTTCAACCTGCCAACACCCACGTGGGCACCCAGAGCAAGTCCTGGATTTAAATGACCCAGGCATGGAGAGAGCTCAGTAGAGATGACAGAGAGATGTGGGGCCATTTACTTCACATAAATCAGTTCTTGGGTTGTGAGTGCCTTAATGCATTCTTTTGGTTATAAACAGTTTAGAGCCGTGACAGCCAGCATCTTCTCACCATGTTCTCTTTATTCCAGGCCTCCATTTGGATTTGTTTCTACAACCTAGGGCTTTGATGAGGGCAAGGAATGGTAAGGAGGCCATTCTGAAGAAAATAAGCTCTGTGTACAGAGCCCGTCCTCCTGGAGCATGTACCTACTGTCCCCGGGAGTGCAGACAACACAAGCCCTGATCACTGCTCCTAGGGGGCTCTGTCTCAGTGCGTTTCGTCACCATTTCACTGGTCCCCACCTCTAATTTATGAGGGGGAACTACTATTATTTTCATTTTACAAAAGAGAAAACTGAAGTTCCAAGAACCCCAGTAATTTGTCTAAAGTCACATGGCTGATAAATGGTGGAGCTGGAATTTGAATCTAGGTGTCCTGTTTTTTGAGCTCTTGCTCACAGAAAGGCTGCCAGCTTCTATTGTTTCTCTTCTAATTTGGATAGTTTGTTGTTGGGCTGTTGAGATTTTTCTTGGTTGCTTAAATAGCAGCCCATATGCTGACAGCACAAGCCTGTGGATACTGCTGAGACACCCCAGCCAGAGGAAAGCTCGGGGTGGGAATGTGCGTCCTCACAGAGCGCAAGCAGCCAGGGAATCCATTTTGGTATAAACAGGGGTGGGTATATTTAGAAATAACCTCTAGAGACTGTCATATGTGTTTATCTGCATGCTTTGAGATAAAAGTCAGGGAGGTGGGTCAGGGAGGAAAGAGCTTGGCCTGACATCCAGTTGACACATGGCTCTTTCCCAGAACACAGGGCAGCCTGATACACAGGGCCTATTTTAGAGTCTTTCTTTATCAGTTTGGAATTGTCACTGTCGGCACTGCAGTAAAAGACTAGCCTGGATCTGCCTTTCCTGACTTGAAAAAAAGATCATCACCCAGGCTTGCCTTCAACTCAGTCATTCCTCAACGTGTTCGCATGTTGTAGGCTCTTTATTTTCTCTCCCCAGCCCACCCGCAGATGTAACATTCCGATTCACTTTCTAAGTTAGGGCAGAAACTTGCAGAGCAATGTCAAGAGGGTCTGCTTTCACTTCTGGATATTACACCTGCTTAATGTTCTTGCTTTGAATGCATCCCAAGAGGCAAGTGCCTATCTGTCCCAGTGGCAGCGCGGCTCACTGCTGCTTTGGGGGATAAACCACATTTTCCCTCCCTATTTCCCTCTCTCCCTTTCCTTTTCTCCCTTTCCTGCCTCCCTCCTTGTTTGTTCCTTCCTTCTTTTGTTAAACAAAATGCATTTTTAACATCTGAAGAAAAGTTTTCCAAGAAGTAGGGAAGGACAGCAGAGGTTGCTCCTCTAGCACTCTGTGTCTTGTGCTCACAAAATTATTTGCCTCTGGCTTTTCTATCAAGTTGATTCCCATTTACCCCAGAGTCAATTGTGGTTGTATTGGGACCATTGCTGTTTTCTTTCTATGATGTGACCTGGTTAAAATGACTCCTGCTTTATATAAGGGGATTTTTTAAGTGGGCCATCCTGTTCGGAAGGCCCAGGATACTTCCTGCCCTTTGCTAATGTTGTGGCTGTGTTGGAGGATGCAGGATTATGTTCTGCTGGACTTCCCAGTGAAAGGGAATTGAGATGTGGAACATGGACCAAGCATCCATGGAATCCAGGAGAGGGATGGAGGCACTTGCTGGGGTAGGACAAGCTGTTACAAGTGCTCAGCTGGGCTTATGTGTTATGACTAATTAGATATAACTTAATGATTAGCAGCAAGATTGACCAGTGTTCATTACAAATGTCCACTTGAGGGATGAATGGAATTTGATTTAAGATGTTTGTCTTTGTGATCGGTTGGGAAATTTAATTTAGAGACAATGAATAGCTGTGTACACAAGTTTGTGTCTGGTGGATTGGTGAGAGTTTGAGGCATTGTGTTTAAATTTAAGCAACATCTAACTTTCTAGGAAAGTGTTTTTTATATTGGGGTATTTTACATATGTAAGTGATAGGCTTTGCAATTGATTACTGATATATCTTTTCTAAACTTCTTTTTTCTCTTTCAAGAGCAAGGGTAACTTTCAAAAATGGCTAAAATACCTAATGTTATATGTTGTAGTTTAAAATTTTTATTTTATTTTTTTAAAGAGGAAGGCAAATGACTTTGTCTAGACTTGGCTGAGGTAGGATTTGGAAATAAAAATAGCCACCCTTAATTATAGAGAGTGTACACCAGGTCTTAAATGAGTTTCATCTGAGTTGTGTTGTTTAATTTTCATAGCAATCTGGGGTGTAGAGATGAATATTTTAACTGGACAAAGGAGAGAATAAGTTGAACATAACTAATAGCGTAGTGGCTCTTAAAGTTTGGATCTGGACATAGGGCATAAGGTTTGGAGTGAGAGTGGACAAGCGTTATGGTCTTAGGCCACTGAGAGTTGGGGCTGTTGGAATGGAGAACCTTCAAGAGCTTACTATTTAAGAAAGGGAGATGAAAAAATGGTGTAATTATCTGGAGTAGACAGCAGGAAAGCTTATTGTCTGTCTAGAGTTTGCTGAATAACCTATGAAAAAGAAATGTTAGGCTTGTCCGACTCATAGGTGTGGCATCTGAATTTATGGCCACATGTTGTATAATATTTTAGTTGATGATGGCCCACATATGCTATGGATGCCTTCAAATTTCATGACCAAAAAACATTGTAGTCTCTTAGCTTGTGTAAGTACACCCTGAGTTTTGCACAGTGAGAAAAATCTGCTGACCTGATTTTCAGAGCACATCCTTGCTATTAAGACATGTGATTGGGCTTGCATATTATAGAAACTTTAGGATAAAAAATTAACATTGAAATCTAGGACACTGAAGGATGTATGAATGAATAAATAAAATGTGTTACATACTTCTGTGGGCTGAAAGCCCCCCTCAGTGTGATGGTATTTGGAAATGAGGCCTATAGGAGATGATTAGGTATGGATAAGACATAAGGGTGAGGCCCCCATGATTAGTGCCTTATAAGAAGGGACACTAGAGAGCTTGGTTTCATTTTTTCTCCTTGCCGTGTAAAGACATACTGTGAAGATGGTTGTCTGTAAACCAGGAGGAGATCCCTGAACCAGCCGTGCTGGTATATTGATCTTTGACTCCAGATTTGAGAGAATAAATTTCTGTTTCTTAGGCCAACCAGTCTACCGTGTTTTGTCATGGCAAAGATACAGTCCCTTGAATATTAAAAAGAAAGAAGTTTTGACGTATGTTACAATATGGATGAACCTGGAAAACATTATGCTCAGTGAAATAAACCAATCACAATAAAAGTAATGTGATTCCACTTATATGAGGTATTTAAAGTAAACTCTTATTAAGTAGAATGGAGGTAGGCAGGGGCCTAGGGAGCAAGGGAAGGGGCATATAGTTTCAGTCATGAAGGGTAAAAAAGTTCTAGAGATCTGTTTATAACAAAGTACAAAAAAACTACATCTAGTATAACTGATACTTATAAGGCTTTTAAGAAAGAAACACAATTGAAGCACATTTCTGATGCTTGGAAACTTTCGCATTTTCATTAAATAAACAATCATGATGGAATGTGAACTGATAATAATAATAGTAAACTTCATAACAAAAGAAACTACCATGAGGAAGAAACAACAGGTATAATAAGCAGAATTGCTATTCCAAGAATCAAGTAATAGACAATTAGAAAATCAGTGTGGAAAAAGATGTTTGTTTGAAACTATTAAAGAGATGGAGGAAGAAATAGAAAATATAATAAAAGAATAGTACTGGATTAAAAAAAGATTTAAAAAGGGCCTAATTGTACTTCTAGAACTGAAAAACAGGTTGAAATAAGTAACTTAATGGCTGTGTTAAACATCAGGTTAAACATAACACAGGATAAAATCGGTGGATTGGAAGTTAGGTCTGAGGAAATTGTCCAGAATACAGCACAGAGATATAATATATTGCATATGAAAGAGCAATTGGAAGAATTAGGGGAAAGAATGAAAAGGTTCATTATATGTTTTAATAGAGTTCTTAGAGAAAATAGAGAGAATGATGAAAAGGCATGACTTTTACAGATGATGCCAAAAATATTTCAATGTTAAAGAAGGATATTGATTTTTAGATTGTAATAGCACTCTGGGTATTGAGTATAGTAATTAAAAATATATCCACCTCTAGACACTCAACACTTGAAAACCACTTGAATGTCAAAGAAAATGAGAAAACCTTACAAGCAAGCAGGGAGAAAAGACAGATTATCTCTCTACAAACAGCAGACTTCATCAGCCACAAGAAGGGGTCAGAAGACAATGAAATAGTATTCTCAAAGTGCTTGGTGAATATCAAACTAGAACTCCATACAAAGCTAGATTATCATTCAGGCATTTGGATGAAAAGATATTTTTCAGATCGACAAAGACCAAGAGTGTTTATCACCTCATCGATCCTCACTGAAAGAACTACCAATAGACATTTTTAATAAAGAAGCATTAATTTTCTTTTAAATAAGACTGAGAGGATGATTTGAAATTGAGATGGTTTTAAACATGGAACAGCAGTAAGGTGGGAGGTCAGTGAGAGGAGTGGAATTAAAGATCAGAATTTAATGTGTTCAACATCTTGGCAATTTTTAGGTTTTTGAAAAGGATAGTGAGCTAAAATGTTTCCTAATTCAAAAGAAAATAAAAATATCCAGGCGTTGATCTTGGACACTATCATTATTAGTAGAATGATAACCAACACTCTATGTTTACACTGTTTCATTTAATTTTGCAGCTACTGTCTGGAAAAGGGAATGTTCTCATTTTGAGAGGTAAAATGGAGAGGGAGGTACATTTATCTTTTGTATCCTCATTGCTAAATGTAGGTACAGAAGTAGTATGTGGTCAGTAAATGTGAGTGAACCCAGTGAAACCGAGGTTAAAATACAACAAACTTGCCCATGACCCACGTTGGAAAAGTGCTAAAGCTGGTGTTTGAATTCAGGTTGGTCTGACCTCTAGGTTTCTGCCTTTTCCTCTGTGGTCTCTGCCTCTTGCTGTTCCCTCCTCTGTGCATATGCCTTTCTGGAATAGTCAGACATTGGCTGTGTGTTTCCTGTACACTGGCACCCCATGTTTCCTCATTCATGTATTCTTCAGTCCACAGGGCTTGTCCCATTCAAACACAAAGCCCTGGCTGTGTGGTTATCATGTATCACATGGGCCAGTGGAGTCTCCTTGATCTTTGTTTTGATTTCAACAAGCCTTGGCTCACTGTCTCTCCCCAGTTCCTGTGTAGTACTCAGACAACATCACCAGCATAGTGTTGCTAGGAAATGCAGTAGCGATCATAGTGCATGGAGCACATGTCCTCTTTCCTCCCTCCCATACACACCTGCCTTTACCATCTGTTCAGGATGCTTCTGGCACCTTGACCCTGCCAGATACTAAAATGCTTCACTGCATTCTAGATCAGGGGTCCTAGAGCATGGATGTCTTTAACCAAAGAATTAACAGTGGGAAGACCTGTGTCTAGGGTTGGTAAGTTACACTCGACCACTCATAGGTGTGGCATCCGAATTCATGGCCACATGTTGCATAATATTTTAGTTGATGATGGCCCACATATGCTAATCATATATGACAGGAAATGTGCCATGAGTGAGATGTCCCATGTTCAAGGAATTTTCATTCCATTTTACTGTATATGTATATATGTATGTATATATACACATACACACTTATACACACATATGTACACACATCTGCATATGTATACATACATATACACACATACTGAATTAACTGTTTTAAGTCTGCAAAAATAGTTTTTTTTGCTGTCGTTAGCTTTTGCCCCTTTGGTTTGTTTAATCATGGGTGGTGGTGTTTGGTTTCTGAATTGCCTTTCATTTCAGGCTAAAACAGTTAACCAGGTAGCCCCATGTGACCTGGTTGAGCGCACAATGAAAGGGGAGCTCTGAATGTATTTAGGTTCCTATTATTGGCTTCTCACACACTCATCATTCTTTTGAGGATTTTTTTCTTGGTACATTTGGGGAGACCTGAGACCAAATTCCTACCAGAAGTGTTCCTGATTTAAATCACCAGCATTAGCAGGCCTGGAAGACAGATGGTGTCTTAAAGGCAAACAAAAACTCTTGGCTGGCTACTGTGGAAGCCGTAGGCTCCTCCAATCTCTGCTTTTCCCCGGAGAGGCTCTGGCTGTAGATCTCAGCATCGCCAGGCTAGCCCTATGGTGCTGAAGTGTGCTGCCGTAGTTTTGTGGTTAGACAGAGTGTTTGACTTTCCCATAGGTGAAGCTGAGGATCAGATTTACCTTTCCTAGAGAGAAAGCTGACATGGTGGAAACGGCATTCATCATTCACTTGGAAGAGCTGCGTTCACGTTCATACTCCACCAACCATCTCAGGTGTGGTCTCAGGCCTTTGATTCTTAGATTCTGTAACTGGGAACTGAAGGTATTTACCTCTGTAAAGAGTATTGAGTGAGATGATGCAGGAAAAAGAACTTTGTAAACTCTAAAACAGAATACAAATTTAAGGTATTGTTACTCTCTGTGCTTGGAGGATGTATTGTGGGAAGTTAATGGCCCTCACTGTACCATATTTCAATGCCAGGAACAATGAGAGCTGTCAATAAATATTGATTAATGATGAGATGGAGAAGCTGTTTGACTCAGCGTGGAAGCTAGTGCTTTATGAATTAAATGCAAGCATTCATTTGGTCATTCATAGAGCAGGTATTTATTGAGTGCCTACTCAGTGCCAGGTGCTGAGAATATAGCAGTGAATGAAACAAGCAGAGTCATGATTAGCATTTCCTCTGGCCTTGACAAAGTTAGAAGAATTAAGTGTGTTGTTTTCATAAGGTTAAATTTATTCAGTAGAAACAATTGTGCTTTATGCTGTTAGTATACCTATTCTGCTCCTTGGTGTTAAATGTCTTTACTTTTGGTGATGAAGGTGATAGTATATTGTAGTTGATCTTGAAAAAATTCCTTACACAGTGATTATAAGAAAAGGTGTTACTGGTTCTTGAAATCTGAAAGCTGAAGAGCCACCAAGTTGGCCCAGTCTCCCACCTGGTGCAGACTTGGCATTGACTTAGCACTCTTAACGGGTGTCTTGTACTTTCTTCAGGGATAATTCTTGGGAAGGAGACCTCACTATCTTCAAAAGGCAGCTGTTCCTGTTTTTAATACCCTTTATATTTTCAATGTCTGTCTTTTCTGTTCGTTAAAATCTACTATCCTAAAACTTCTGCCCAACAGTCTTCTTTCATGTGGAGCACATAAGATCCATTTATTCCATTTTCTTTAGTCCTCCAGATTTTTGAAGCAGGCTTATCAGGTTGCTTCTAAGTATATTTTTCCAGGCTCCTCGTTCCTACTTTCTTTATCTGAGTGCTTTTCTGGAGTCATTTCTCACCCTTCTGTTCTGCTGGTGTTTGTTTCTGGTGGACTGTGCTGCCCAGAAGGGGCTTGGGGCTGTAGCTGTGGACTGACTGACGTGTGTCAAGTGCTGAGCCTGCTCCTTCCTTTATTCTTGCTTTGAATGCAGATTAAGGAAGTAAAGATTGTTTGCCTTTCTGGAAGCTGAGCTTTACTGTTGGCTCATTTTGAGTTGAAGTCTGCTCAAACCCCTAGGGTCCTTGTCATGTAAGCGACTGATAAGCCAGAGTCCTGCCTACTGTATGTTTAGGCAGTGCAGTTTTCCCATCTAAGTGCAATTCTTCACAGTGTATGCCTATCGGATTTTTGTCTTGTCAGTTTGGGTCATGGTTTCAGCATGCTGACGTCATTTGAATCATGATTTACTGTTCTAGCTTGCTATTTCCCTCGGAACTTGTGTCTGGAGCATAGTTGACAAATTTGTCTTCACCCAGATTTTTAATTCAGTGTTAAAAAAATGAGAGTGCAAGACAGAACCCTGGGCTGCTTCAGTAGAGACATTCCAAGTTTAAATGCATCTGTGACTCATTGCCCTTGAGGCATCTGTACATAGACTGAGTTAATCTGTGACTGCAGGTGTCAGTTACCAATACATCTTTATGTCGGCAACTACAGATCCACCTGTGTCTAAGCTATCTTGGTATTGTGAACACTTATTTCTGACTCTTCTGCTTAGCATTGTTTGGTGGGTTATTTGAGCCAGGGTCTTGCTAAGGATCATAAGTGTATACTATCACATCCAACAATTTCTTCTTCTTATTTATTTTAAAGAGAATAAAAAACCCAATAAAAATAATACAGAATTTCAATACAGTATGACAGGAAATTAATAATGGTTATTATATTGCATATTGTTGTCTTCAAAATAGTTGTTCAGATTACCAGATATAGGCATGCAAAATTGATCAAACAATATGAGTGCTAACTGTTCTTTTAATGAATTAGTAGAATGAGTACAATTATCTTAGTTATCTTGTGTATATATAGACATATTTTTTTTCTTTCCTTCTTTTCTCCTTTCCCCCATCCCAGTTGTTCTTTCCTTTTGAGCAGTGTCTTTCCCTTTGATAATATCTGTATCACCTTTTGGATCTTATTTACTCTTTCAATTTCTTACGCTAGGGAGACAATTCGATGTTTGCACATGTGGGTCTGATTTATTTCACTTACGAGTATGGTCTCTAGTTGTATCCATTTACCTATAAAAGCCTCAAATTTATCTTTCTTTATAGCTGATTAGTACTCCATTGTATAAAAATACCACATCTTTTTTATCCATTCCTCAGATGATAGGCATTTGGGTTGTTTCCAAGATATAGCTGTTGCAACTTATGCTGCTATAAACATGGGTGCACATATATCATTGTGTGGTGTGATGTTTTCAGTTCTTCTGGGTAAATACCCAGAAGGGGAATAGCTTGAGTGAATGGGACATCTAATCCTAGTTTTTTGAGGAATCTCCACATTGATTTCCATAGTGGTTGCACCATTCTACACTCACACCAATAGTGGAGAAGAGTTCCTTTTTCCCCACAGCGCCGCCAGCATTTGTTATTGGATATTTTTTTGATGATAGCCATTCTTTCTGGGGTGAGATGGAATCTCAGTGTTGTTTTAATTTGCATTTCTCAAATGACCAATGATGTCGAATATTTTTTCATGTATTTGTTTGCCATTTGTATTTCTTCATCTGAGAAGTGTGTATTCATCTCAGATGCTCATTTTTGGATTGGGTCTTTGAATCTGGGGGAGTCTGATTTTTTGTTTAATTCTTTATTTGTTCTAGATAGAAGTCCTTTGTCTGAGGGACAGTTGACTGAAATTTTTCTCCAATTTGTGGATTTTCTTTTCACTCTGTTGGTGATTTCTTTTGAGGTGCAAAATCTTTTTAATAAGATGAGTTCCCAGTTGTTGACTTTTTGAAATGTTTCCTGTGCAGTTTGCTTTTTGTTCATGAACTCTCTGCCTACCCCTATGTCTTCAAGATTTCTCCCTACTTTGTCTTCCAGTAGATTTAGTGTTTCTGTTTTAATATTTGGATCTTTGATCTATTTTGACTTTAGTTTAGGGCATGGTGGTAGGCATAGGTCTAGTTTTAGTCTTCAGCATGTGGAAAGGCAGTTTTCCAGGACTATTTGTTAAAGAGGCTGTCTTTTTTCCAGTGAATATATTTGGCCCCTTTGTCAAAGATAAGGTGGCTGAGTGTGTTTGTAGTTGTGTCTGCATCTTCTATTCTGTTCCACGGATCCTCAGATCTGTTATTTTGCCAGTACCATACTGATTTTGCCACAGTAGCTTTGTGGTATAATTTCAAGTCAGGGATTGTGATGCCTCCTGCCTTGACTTTGTTGCCCAGGATTGCCATTGTTATTCTAGGCCTCTTCTGGTTCCAGATGAATTTTAGGATTGTTTTCTCTAGATCTGTGAGGTATGCTAATGGTATTTTGATGGGAATTGCATTAAATCTGTATAACAGTTTTGGGTGTATGGCCATTTTCACAATGTTGGTTCTTCCTATCCATGAGCAATGAATATCTTTCCATTTACTAAAATCCCATTCAATTTCTTTTTTTTTTTGGAGTACTGTAATTTTCAATGTATGGATCTTTTACTTCCTTTGTTAGATTTATTTGTAAGTATTTCATTTTTTTGGATGTTATTGTGAAGGGTGTGGTTTCCCTAATTTCTCTCTGAGTGAGTTTGTTGTTTGTGTACAGGAATGCTATTGATTTTTGAGTGTTGACTTTATATCTAGCTATGCAACTGAATTTGGTTATTAAATCTAGAAGTCTTTTGGTGGAGTTTTTGGAGTCTTCTATGTAGAGTAACATGTCGCCTGTGAATAATGATAATTTTGCTTCTTCCTTTCCTATCCTTATTCCTTTTATTTCTCTCTCTTGTCTAATTGCTCTGGCTAATGTTTCCAGAACCATATTGAATAGGAGTGGTGATAGTGAACATCCTTGTCTCGTTCCTGATTTCAGGTTGAAAGCTTTCAGTTTTTGTCCATTTAGTATGATAACAACTTATTATTTCTATTTATTATTATTATTATTATTGTTGTTGTTGTCTTTTTGAGACAAGGTCTTGCTATGCAGTTCAGGCTAGTATTGAGCTCACTTTGTAGCCCATGCTGGTCTCCAACTTGTAACGATCCTCCTGCCTCAACCTGCTGAGTGCTGGGATTGCAGCCGTGAACCACCATGCCTGGCCACAACTTATTATTTTTAAGGTAATGTCAACCCTACCTGTTATTGAACCAGTAATAGTATATGATAACTTTCAAGTTTACTTTTTCAGCGCAAATATCTATGTGAAGTTCACATTTTCAGTTTTTTAATTGGAAACGTCTATAATGTTTCAAATTTTTAGAAAACCAATTCATTATCTCCCTGCCCTTAGAACTTTTCTTCTCTTTCTGTGATTCCTGTTTCAGTGATGGTAACACCAAGTTGGCCAAGCTAGATTTCTGGGAGCCTTTCTGAATGTTTTTGGTTTTCTTTCTCACTCTCTGGCGAATTTAATCAGGTGGTTTTACAGAATCTTCCTCTTCAGTATCACGTAATCCACCCCTCAGGCTCTGATCTGTCTTGTCTGCATGACTGTAGCAGTCTTCTGCTAGATTGTCTATCCATGGTCTTACTTCTTGTAGTTTATCATCTACTAAGTTACCAGGAAGCAAAAGCAAAATTCTTATGTACTGCGCCTTGTCCACTGTAAATGATGGCTGGTCCTTCATTGTCTGGTCTTTTACTAACTTACTCTCTTACTGTCTTTCCTACCAACACTACACTGTAGATGTGTTATCTACTACTCATTCCCGAATACAGTATCTTAACTCTTACTTCACACAGGCTGTTCCCTTTATCTGTAATATCTTTCCATCTGTCTGGTCTACAAACTTCTTCTCCTTCTTCAGGACTCTGAGAAAGCATTCCTTCCTTTGGGACCCCTATGACAGCTCCCTACTGACTTAGGCATCTCTTTTCTGAACTGCCACAATGCACTAAGCATACCCATTAAATGACTTATCACATGGTAGAATAACTGCTTGTCTGGTCTTGCCACTTGGTTGAGGGCCTTCTAGGACAATGACTGTGCCCTGCTTATTGTTGTTTCCACAACTCGTAGTGCAAAGGAAGCACTTAGGATTTGAACAAATGAGTACATAGGTAACCTGGCCAGTCATTTCCAGTGTTACCTGAACTGAGTGACCATAAGTTTTCATTTTCAGTAGGACTCCATAATTCTGTCTGTGGTATCCCTTTAGTTCATTGGTCTTATAATTTTATTTAAAAAGGAAAAGTACATGGGTAGTGATCACGGTTTTTTTTTTTTTCCTGTATAGGCACTCCAAATCATCTGCTTTCTAATGCACTGTAAGCTTGTTAAACTGTTCTTACTGTTTAGTTACATCTTTGTTTCTCTGACCCATATCAGTGACACAGTGGAAGCTTATTTTTTCAGTCTGTCACAGAGCAAGGCAGGTATTCCTTGCTAGGTGGTCTTCCACATGGTGACTTGGTAACCTAGGTCACCTTTATCATGTAGCCCTGCCTTGGTTTAGGTCTTTGTAGTCTTTTCCATCCAGCTAAGGTATAGGGAAAGAGAAAGGATTGCAGATGAACAAAGAGATGTGTGCAGGAGGGTCTCACAGGCCTGTTCAGGACTTCACACATCCTTACTTATTTATTTTTAACTTGCCTATCAGTTACTTGTTTTTTATTATTATGTATATTTTATTGGTGCATCGTTGTAGTACATATGATTACATTCATCACGGAAAGTTGGTTCATATATATGATAGACATTTCTCAATTCCTTTTTTGTTTAACCCCCCCATTTCCCTCCCTGCACCTCTGAACCACTTCTCCTATTTATACCCATTTGGAGTACGTGATGATCACTTTTCTCACAGGGACTTGATGCATGCACACAGCGCTTCATCCCCTTCCCCAGCCTTAAATTCCCTTCCCTCCCCTCTCCTTCCATGTTTTAATTCCCATCCCATATGCCAGAGGTACACCTCGCTATTTCTTACTGTCCATTTTTTATTTCATACTTCATTTATATATTGGGGTTCTGCAATCTGTTGATGGACATTTAGGCTGCTTCCAAGATTTAGCTAGTATGAATTGTGCTGGTATAAATGTGAGTGTGTATGTATCACTGTAATATGATGTTTTTAACTCTATAGGATTTTATTTATTCATTTTTTTTGTCTTTTTTGAGACAAGGTCTCACTATGCAGTTCAGGCTGACCTTGAGCTCACTTTGTAGTCCAGGCTGGTCTTGAACTTGCAATGATCCCCCTACCTCAGCCTCCTGAGTGCTGGGATTACAGGCGTGAGCCACCACACCTGGCTATGATGTTTTTAACTCTTTCAAGAAGATTCCTGGAAGGGGAATAGCTGGGTCAAATGGAATTTCTAGCTTTAGTTTTTTGAGGAAACTTCATACTAACTTCCATAGTGGTTGTACCGGTTTACACTGCCACCAATAATGAAGTCCTTTTCCTCAGCAGCCTCTCTGGCATTTATTATTATTGGATTTCATGAATATAGACATTCTTTCTGGAGTGAGATGGAATCTCAGCACACATCCTCACTTCTGCTCACATTTTGTTGTCCAGAACTTTGTCACATGGCTGTACTCAACTGCCAGGGAGACTGAAAGATGCAGGTTGACTGTGACTCTAGGAAGAAAGAGGAAACACATGTGTGAGTGAGCATGGATAGTCCCTGCCATTGGACACTTTACTGGGCTCTGGTCTCATCTTTCTCAGGCTGCATTCTTGTCCAGGCTGGATCAGTGCTCCGGGGCCTTTGGGTTTTTGATCTTTGCCTTCTGTTTCTCTCAAATGCTCTTATCAGCTGGTACCTAACTCCCCTTTGCTTGCTGACCTTTCTGGACTCGACTCTGCATCTTTCTAATTTCCTAGAAGCCCTTCTTTGCATTGCTTCTGTGTCTAAGTTGGGACCATTGATCCCTGCTGCCAACTTGCCTTTGCCAGGTGTGTTCCTGGGCAAACAGCCCAACCTATTACAAGTCATACATGATGGGGGTGAGTCTTCACTGTATACAGTGCTCTGAGTTCTGAGTCTGGATTTGAACTCTATTTTAAGAGACTAGAGAACTTAGAGGGTTGCAGTGAGAGCCATTGAAAAATACAGCCTTTCAGAAGCCAAAAATAAATAAATAAATAAATAATTAAATAAAAATTAAGTTCTGTATGTCTTGAAGACAAACCTGAAGGAGTAGATAATTCTTTTATATATGTAAAAAGTTACTTCAAAACAATATTTTTGCAGATGTGTTACTAGAGTAGATGTTCTTTTGTTATTCTGAAAAAGAACAAAATACCTCACAGTTTAATGTGAGGTCTTTATGTAGGAGACAAAGAATTCCTAAATTTCAAAACTTGGGGTTCTCGTTATGGGTTCCTAAGAGAAGTAAGAAATGTGCTTTCCAAGGAAAAACCGTGAGTGGGAGAACCCAACTCAGATGCCTTGGAAGTAACCTGTTGGGTGACAAGAGATGGATGAGCATCCTCAAAAGCTTTTCTTCTTAAAAATAAATGATCAGACAAGCTGAATGCTGTGCTTTTAACTCACACATCTTTTGAGAGGGGTTCATACTTACAGTATTTGTTTCCTGGTAATATTTCCAAATGATTATGTAAAGGAAAGGGGTATTCTGGATGTTTGGTTTAATTTTATTTTGGTATTGGAGATTAAACATAGCACGTTTACACTGAGCTGTATCCCCAATCTTTTCTTATTTTTTATTTTGAGACAGAGTCTCACCGTGTAGCTAAGTAACCCAGGCTGGGCTTTAGTGTGAGGTCCTCCAGCCTCAGTCTCTCCCAGAGTGCTGGGATTATGGGCATGCACTGCCATGTCCAGTGGAAAGGAGTATTGTTTTATAAGGGTTCAGAAACTTTGCTGCCTGAATTCCATGACCTACTTCATCACTCATTCACTTTGCTAGTTACCCCCGGCACTGGCCGCTTTCCCCTTTTTATCTCACTCTGTGAAGTAGGTACAGAGACAGGATGAATTTTTAGGAGGTTTCAATGAGAATTAATCTATGTTTTGAATACCCTTAGAATATATAACAACATACTGATGGGAATTCGAAGTATGATTACACTTTTGTTGGGTGAATTTCTCTGTATCTGCTTCTTGCCTTTAAACATGTGGTTGTTTGCAAATACTTTTTTTCCCCTTCTTTTTTGGTGGTGTGGATGGAACCAAGGGCCTGTGTATGTTAGGCAAGTGCTCTACCACGGGGCTCCCTCTCCAGCCTGCAAATACTCTTTCTTAGAAGCAGCTCCTTATGCTAGAGAAGTGAGAGGAGGCTAGAAATCAGCATCTTCAAATCAGGAACTGTCTTGGTTATTTTTCTCTTGTTGCTGAGGCAAACACCTGACACCCAAAGTGAAGCAAGGAAAGGTTTATTTAGCTTACAGTTTCTGGAGATTTCAGTCCATAATCAGCTGGCTCCAAGGCAGGGTGGCATGGCACTGAGGCAACAATTCAAGGCAGCAACCAGTTCAAAAGGGCAAAGCAAGCCTCTTCTCCATCCCTTATATTGTACACAGGCCACCACCCCCCTTCAGGGCAGGTTTAACACTCACAAAATGTCCTTGCCCTCCTTTGCACAGGATGAGGATATTTACAAAGTAAGAACCCTGACTACCTGCTGAGTCTCTCAGTTAAACTTCTAAACTGCTCAAGTTGACACAATATATCACCCATAACAGGGACCTAAAGGTAGACCCCATGAGCAAAGTTGGTTAAAGCACATGCCCTGGTGGCAGGTTGCTTGGTTTGAACTGACCTTGTGCATGTGAATTAGTCCCAATGTGCCTTAGTCTTCTCTTCTGTGAAGTGGGTATTGTAACAATGCCTATTTTATGAGGTTTAAATGAATTAATATATGTAACATTGTCACAACAGCGACTTGCGCATAGTAAGTGGTCTATAAGTGTTAACTATTATTTCTGAGCAAGAAATTCTGAAAGGTGCCCGGTCCTAGATGTCTACTCCTTTATTACTTGCTAAATGACTAGCCTCTTCCTAGGTCTTTCCAGAACCCCAGGGTATACTTCGTGCTAACAGACCCGAGAAGGACCTTCCACTCTCCGCATGTTGGCGCAAGTTACATGAGATGACTGTCAATGCATAGTGAAAAGGGACGATTTCATAGCATGTGGTGGTAGTGGTCGTCCTGTTTTGCCATGGCACTGAGAGAGCCTCCGTGGGCTCTGCTGTGCAGGTGGGCCCGGGTGCTTGCACGCTGCCGCTGTTCTCAAATGAGTCAAGGTGAAGCTAATGGCAAGGAGGGCTGTGTGTTCACATGTGTGCGTGCTTCCTCCTGGGAGACTGTGGGGCTCTGAGACTTTGCACTTCATAGTCTAACTAAACTGATGCCATTGCCTGTTCCCAGTGAGTCATTTGCTTCAGCTTCTGATTCTGTGTTCTTGAAGGATTTTACCTGTTTCATGCATACAAGGAAGGCTGTGGCAGGGTGAGAAGTGGGGCAGCGTTATTTGAGCACGGAGACAGTAGCTGTGCTGTGTCATTTGCAGCCTGGCCCTCTTTCATATGCCCTCAGCCCCCTCCTGGACCTCCAGCCCTGGGGTAAGCCATGGGTGAGAGTAGGCAGATGAGGGCTAGACTAAGCCCCACTTTGGGAGAATAGAGTCCATTAGTAGGAGATGAAGGGTGCTGCACTCCTTTGAAAAATGAAATCCAGCCGGTTCTTTGGGTGCCTCCCTCATGCAAAGCCCCAAGTCAGTGCTGGGCGAGTTGCTTGGAGTAGTAACATTTGACTGCTGTCCTCAGGGAGCTCCTGATCTCCTGTGGTAGATAAGCACGTGAGTAAAGCAGGTCAAGTGAGCGTGGGCGCAAGGGTTCCTGTGGACAGGAACTGTGCGGCACATGCTGTTATGGTTTAGATCAAGTGTCCCCCAGATTCCTCATGTGCTCACAGGCAGGGCTTTTGAAATGTCATTGAATCATGTGGCACCATAGCTGACTTGCTCTTAGTGGGTAGGGTCTGGTTGGAAGAACAAGTCACCAAGGGTGTGACATGGAAGGGCTTGTCTCTCTCTCTCTGGCTCCTCACTTCTCTCTCTGCTTCTGGCCTCCATGGTGGAGGGCTTTCCTCTGCCAGGCCTTTCCACCACACCCTCCTATCTGCCTTGGAGCCTGCCAGCCATGCACTGAAAATGTAAGCCAAAGCAAACCTCTCTGCCTGTAAGTTGTGGGTGTCCAATATTGTGTCTCACTGAGGAGAAGGTGACTAAGACACATGCTCTGTTGGAGACTACTTGGGGCCCCACTGGGCTCATCTGTGTACATTGTACCACCAGGGACTTACTTTAAATTTATTTCTGTTGTAGTGAAAAGCATATAACATAAACTGTACCATCTGAACCATTTTAAATGTACAATTCAGCAGTGTTAAGTACATTCACAATGTTGTGAAACAGTTCCCCAGAAATTTTTCATCTTGAAAAACTAAAACTCTGTACCTATTAAACAACTCCCGTGTCCCCATTCCCCAGGAAAGCTGCTCACTCTCCAGCCCCTGGAAGTCACTGTTCTGTTTGTTTCTATGAGTGTGATACTGTGGCTGCCTCATGAAAGCGGAATCCTGTCCTTTTTGTCAATGACTTGCTGCATGTACCATAATGTCTCCAAAGTTCATCTGTGTTGTAGCACGCATCAGGATTTCAGTGTTTTAAAGGCTGAATCATATTCTACTGCATGTCTATACTACTGTTTGTTGCTGATTCTTCCATTCATAGATGTTTGCACTGTGAAAAGCTGTGGTGAATTGTGCTGCTATAAACACAGGTGTGCAAACGTGTCCTTGAGACTCAAACTGAAAGTTCTCTTGAATTTCATATCCAGAAGTGGAATTGCTGGATCATAGCGGTCTGTTTTTAATTTGAGGACCTGCTATAGATTTTCCAGAACAGCTGCAGCACTTTATAGTCCTACTAACAAAGCTCAAGGGTTCCACTTTCTCCACGTCTTCCACAACATTTGTTTTCTGTTTTTTTTCTTTAAATGACACTAGCCATCTTCATGGATGTGAGATGATAGTGCACTGTAGTATTGATATGTATTTCTCTGATGAATTGTGAATTTGGCTGTTTGCCTGTCATCTCCATTTCTTTGGAGAAATGCCTATTTAAATCCTTTGTACCTTTTAAAATACATTTATGGTATTGGGGATAAAACTCCCATGTCCCTCCACTGAGCTACACCCTCGGGCCCTTTGATAATTTTAAATCAACACTCAAACTTTCATTTCTGTTGACATCAGCGTTGGTCTCCTACAAAGATAGAGGAGACATCAGCATTGGTCTCCTCCTTAGACATCAGCGTTGGTCCCCTTAGACATCAGCATTGGTCTCCTGCAAAGATGACCTGACCGTTTCTGCAATAGCAGAAATAGAGGGCCCCAAGTATTTCTAACTTGACAGTCCCAAAATTATTGTTACTTATCTATATTGACAAATAACCAGCATCCCCTGGAAGCACTTAATTCTGCCCCCATCCCACAACTTTCAGTTGTGATGATTTTACATAGAGAAGATTCTGGGTGTATTCATTTTTAACTGTTTTGTAACAATTTACTGTAAACTTAGTGCCTTAACACAAATTTATTATCTTGCACTTCTGGAAGTCAGAAGTTTTCAGTGGGTTCAAAGGGCTGTATTCCTTCTGGAGGCTCTAGGGTAAGAATCTGTTTCCTTTTTCCAGTTTCTGAAGGCCACCTACATTCCTTGGCTTAGGGGTGTCCCTCCATCTGCAGATCCATAGGTATAGCATCTTCTCTTTGCTCTCTGCCTCCCTGAAGAAGACCCTTGTGATAATAATAAACCCACCTGGATAATCTTCCCATCTCAGAATCTTCAACTGTAATCACTTCTGCAGTTTCTTTTATGATAGCAGATAACATATTCAGAAGCACCAGGGATTAGTACGCACATACCTTTAGAGGCTGGTGGTCCTTGTTGGGTCTGTGACACTGGGCCTCTGATGTGTAATGGACAGCAGTTTAAGCAGCTGTTGTAAGGAAAGATTCTTATTTTTGGCCTTCCAGCTTTAGCCTTCACCTTTGGGTAATAGAATCAGCAGCCAGGAATCTGGAAGTTTGGCTTAAATTTGGCTTGACTTTGACCTGAAGCTGGCTTCTTCTGCACCCTGGCGTCCTTACCTCTGAAGGAGGCAGTGGGCTGGTGCCCTCCCTACTCTGCCATGGCTGAGTCTGCTCCTTTTCTTTACCCAGCTCTCATTTCTTATTTGCTTTCTTCACAAAGCTTTGTGAGGCTTTGGGAAGATGGCTCCTGGCAACCAGTTAATTAGGAGGAAGATGAGAATGGCAGAAATGAAGGGCACGAAGGCTTTACCTAATTGCCTGTCTGCTTCCTCCAGCCCCTACAAAAAGTTCCTTGGTGTGATACAACCCCTAAGCCTAATTGGGTGATATATAACTTGTATAGTGGCTTCATAGGAACCTTCAGTTATCCTTCTTTTTCAATTCATGCCTGATAAGATAAAAGGTAAATATTTGTAAACCACCAGCAAGATGGAAGATGTGTCTCCCTGTGGCTCTGATGTCCCAGTGTGGTAATTGGGGTGAGCTGTTACATCAAGGAAGGGAGAGTGTCTCACACTGAGGGGATGGCATCCCTAGGTTTTTCTTTTGGGGGCAGGTGGTCCAACTCTTGTCTGCAGTGGGCTAGGAGAAATGGCCAGAGGACCACCGGTATCCTTTGTTTGCTGCATCCTTGTATCTGTCATTACCAACTCAAGAGAGAGTGTTGGCTTGAAATGGTTAACCTTCAATAAGCATGTGTTAGCACTATTTAATCCTTCCCATTTTACTGATAAGAATGCTGAGGATTATATAGGTTAATTCAGTGAAGATCACATAGCTATAAATTGTAGACTCAAACTGAGATGAGTATAATGTCTAATTAGATGTCTAATTCTAAAATAATTTTTTCTACTAATGCTACCTGGTATTTCCTGGGTTGTTCCCTTCACCTAAAACCATTACCCTTGGGCATGGGGTGTAGGTTGGGGGAACAGCTTCTCAGTTACTGAGGCATCAAGCTACAGTCTGGAGAAGGGGAAGCTGCACACCATGTGCTCTGGCTGAGACCAGCCAAGTGCTTCAGAAAGCCACACTGCCTGGAGCTAACTTTTGGAGCAATCTTGTGCTGGTTGCTTTGGTTTCATGTCCAATTTTAGTTAACAGTCTCTGAAAGAGCAAGGTCCCTGGCTGGGTAGAGTTTCCGAAAGGTATGTGGGTGTATGTGCCCATCTGCCTGGGTGAACATGCATCTGTGGCCTGTCCTCCCAAGGAGGATGTTGGCTCACAAAGGTGGGGGTATCTTGCACAGTTGTGACATCTCAGTTCTGGCATCAGCGGTGCCCCATCTAGGCACACTTACTGGCCACTTCTGTGCTGGGCACTGTGGAGGCTACAGAGTGGAATGAGCCAGGGTTCTTCTCCCAGGGTTATGCCTGAGCAGGGGGCAAAAGTCACACACATGCTGATGCAGATACAAGAAAATTCTTGGCAAGACCAAGAGCAGCACAGGTGAAGGTGATGATGCTTTGTGCCTCTGCATCCCACACTGTACTTTTGCACACATGTGCACCTACTCAAGGGTGACCCTGTGGTCGTGTGAAGGATTTGCCTCCCTAGAGCCCTTGCCCAGGGGAGGTGGCAGCTGTTTTCCTCTGTTTCCTCTTCACTGACCCCTTTACATGTGATCACTGATGATTGGCGTCAGTAGGTGGTAGCTTCATGACTCCCTGGCTCAACTGGGAAGTTGGGCCCAGCATTGTTACCTTGGGTATGAGCAGTAAGGTCATAGTTTTATAAAGCAAACTGCTTCTCTGTCATGGTGCTGGGCCACCAGTGTCTGCAGTTGTAGCTGCCAGGAGACCACCTGGCCATGAAGCTGTGTTAGCCATCTGTGCTTTGTGCTGAAGGGATGTTTTCCTTCAGCAGTGCACTGAGTGCACAGAGCAGACCAAGGTAGACACCCCATTTCCTCCAGTAATGGCTCTGCAGCTGCAAATGGGAGCTCTCACCTTTGGCAAGATGCTTCCAAGTAATCCCAGTGCCTCCACCATGTCTATGCACTTATCCCCCTTTATTGCTTTCTTGAATGGGAATAACTCATGATTAGCCCCATCTCACAGACTGGGAAAACCAAAGTCAGGAATTCTAACTGCTAAAGGAACTTGTTATTCAAGGAGGCTGGTAAGCAAATGATCCTGATTCCAGTGGGTCCTACCCCAGAATCTTGAGTGCATCAGAGAGGGCTGGGAGAACAGCTGAGGAAGTCAGAAGCTGGGCACTGTGTGAGTGAAGTATTACACATCCTACCCTTTGAGCGTTGTGATGTCTGAGCCCTTAGCTGTGCTTGCTGAAACTCAAGGTAGTGGTTCCAGGAAGGAGCTGCCTGACTCAGGAGGGACTTGGCAGATTCTAGTAT
>RJWT010008342.1:0-26422 GCA_004365215.1 Cuniculus paca | reverse complement strand
TGAAAACTACAGTACTCTGAAAAAGGAGATTGAAGAGGATATCAGAAAATGGAGATATCCCTTGCTCTTGGGTAGGAAGAATCAATGTAATAAAAATGGCCATACTTCCAAAACTGTTACACAGATTTAATGCAGTTCCAATCAAAATTCCAATAGCATATCTCACAGAATTAGAGAAAATAATCCGATTGATTGTACAGCTCCCTGTAGGCCCACAATGGATCCAAGCAGCCATGGGGGGGAAACCTCTGAAGCAATAAGCTGATACAAATTTTTCCCTTTTAAATTGTTTATCTTGGACTTCCGAGAAGATGGTGGAACAGTAAGCAGTAGAGTAAACATTCTCTGAGATACAGTTCAGGTGCTGGAATATAGCATCATGGGGAGGACAAGAAGAAAGGAAGTTGGTCCCCTGGACCCAAGAAGAATCTAAAATGTGAATTGAAGCCCACAGAGAGAGTAAAAAGAAAAACTTAAATGAAGAAGAAGGTGGTAGCTGGCAGCACCTTAGCCTGGAGGTGGACTCACCCTGCAAGAGGAGCTGTGGGAACCTGGAGATGCATGGTCATGGTGGTGGCTGGCAAGCCCAGAGATCTCTGTGGTGAGGCGCAGCGGTGGAAGAGAGCAGCGGACCGGGAGGTCTGCGCTGGCTGGCACTGAGTGCAGAGGACTCAGTCCTCCTGTGGGAGACAGCAATCGGCCGGGACCCATTTTGCAGTCAGGCAGGATAAGCCTGGGGCCAGGACTGCTGCCGGCTTCTTCCAGCAGTTCCAGGTTGGGTGTGGACCCATGGAAGTTGCTTGAACTGAGTCCTGCTCCCGTGTACAGTCCAGACAATATCGCCTAGGTTCCTAACCAGCTTAGGAACGTAGGCCCTGGCTGGCTCTGCTCCTGGGCAAACTCCAAGGGCCCTTGTAGGCCAGTACCCAGCTCAGTCCAGAAACACAGGCAACCACCATCAGATACCCATAGCCAGTACTGACTAGAAAAACCAAACGGTCTCATTTCAGATAAACTGCAGCCAATGCCAGAAGTGCCTGGGACCCACTAACCACAGTATGGAAGAAACCAGGAGTATGTCAAAATGAAGAAGGAAAAGGCAATCTCTGGACTCCAATCCAAGTAGTGCAAGTCCAGGAGAGGTAAACACGGAAGAGATCAGGAGTCGCACACCTGAAATGTCTGAAGTGATGTCAAATGAAGTAAAGAAACAACTTTAAGAGGCTATAAAAGAAATTAGAACAGAAATACTATCCCAGGTAAAAGAAGAAATGAAAAACATAATAAAAGAATTGCTAAACACCTCTAAAGAGGACACAGATAAAAAAATAGAGGAGCATAGGAAAATGAAGGAAACCATGAATGAACAATATAAGAGAGATTTAGAATGCATGAAACAGATCCAAAGAGATATCTAGGAAATTAAAAACCCCATTGAAAGCTGGCAAAAACACCTGAAAGAAACTGAAGATAGACTTTCAAACCTTGAAGACAGGTTTACAGCTTGTGATTGTGAAAGGAAAGATCTCTTAAAAATAACAAGGAACCAGCAAGTAACAATTCAATGGCTGCAAGATAACTCAAAGAAACATAACTTAAGAATTAAAAATGTGAGTGAAAAAGCAGGGATCAAGACAAATGACATCAAGAATCTATTTACAGAAATAATTTTGGAGAACTTCCCAAGCATGGGAAAAGAAAGGGACATTCAAATAAGTGAGGCATATACAACTCCAGCTAGCCATAACCAAAACAAATCTACACCCAGACATATAATAATCAAGATCCCAGAAATTCAACACAAGAACAGAATATTAAAAGTTGTTAGAGAAAAGAAACAGATCACCTACAAAGGAAAACCTATCAGAATCATAGCAGACTTCTCAACACAAACCATCAAGTCAAGAAGAGGCTGGAGTGAAGTATTACAAGTCCTAAAAGAAAACAACTTCCAACCCAGACTGATGTACCCTGCAAAACTTTCTTTCAAAATTAATGGAGAAACAAGATACTTCCATGACAAAGAACAACTCAAGGAATTCATGACCACCAAACCAACCATACAAAGAATACTAAATGACATTCTAGAGAGAGAGAAAAAAAGGATTACGGTCTCAGGAATAACGGCAGAGAAAGGGCATCAAGTAGGGGGGCAGTCGATTGAATGCAAAGGAAAAATAGGGAGCCAATGGCATGAAAATAGCATGGCAGAGACAACACAGTGCAAGAGGGCCTCAAGGCATCAACAGAAAGAAACAGAGGCATAGTGGATCAGGAGACAGGATCCATCAATATGCTCTGTACAAGAAACACATTTAACTAGAAAGAAAATTCATAGACTGAAAGTCAAAGGAGAGAGAACAATGTCCTATGTGACAGGGAACCAGAAAAAAAGTAGGGGTAGCTTACCTATCAACTGCAGAATGGATAAGAAAGACATGGGATTTCATGGGGTGGAAACCTACACAGCTATAAAGGAAGATAACCTGAAGGCTCTTGTAGGTGGACAGAGGCAACTTGAGATCATGCTCATGGATGAAATGGTTCAAAGTCACATGGCTGAATTTCGTGTTGTCTCCCTAGTATAACAAACTAAAGGAGTTAGTGGGATCCAAAATGCACAACACATATTGGGAAAGTCAAAGGGGAGGAATTATCTAAAAAGGGAAGGAAGTGGCCACTGTTAATCTATTTTCATGATTTGAAATGCATATTGTCTTCATTGTTCCAATTAGTTTTATTTGATTTTATTATGCTTGATGGCATGGACAACTATTGTAAAGATAACAAAATATATAATTTCAGCCACCAAGAATGTCTAATTATCTTGTTTTGAAACTCTGTATTGCTTTCATTGTTGTGTTTTGATTGATTTTACTCTATTCTGTGTGGTTTGATTGTATTATGTCTGAAGGTGCAAGCAACTATTCTGAAGGTAACAAGAAGCATTATGGAAGCCACTGCTGTTTTACTAGTAACTTGAAGTTCTGTCTGGCTTTCATTGTTTTGCTTTATTTGTTTTTTGTTTTGTTTTACTAGTTTTATTTTGTTCTATTTTGTTTGATTTTATTTATCCTTGATGGTCTGGGCATTTATACTGAAGTTAACAAGAGGCATTATGGTAGCCATTATTGATTGCCTTTTACCCTGTTTAGAAGTCATGTACCATGTTCATTGTTTTGTTGTGATTGACTCTATTCTGTTTTATTTTGTTTGGTTGTATTCTCTTCAAAATAAAAACATTCAAAAAAAGAGAAAATAATTCTAAAATTCATTTAGAACCAGAAAAGACCTAGAACAGTGAAGGGCATGAAAAGCAAGGCAATGAGCATCACAATCCCAGACTTGAAATTATACTATAAAGCTACCATGATAAAACAAAACAAAACAAAACAAAAAACAGTGTGGTACTGGCAAAAAACAGACCTGAGGATCAACGGAATAGATAACAAGATGCAGAAAAACTCCATACATGCTCAGTCACCTCATTTTGACAAAGGTACCAAACACATTCACTGGAAGAAAGATAGCCTCTTTAATAAATGGTGCTAGAAAAACTTTGCACATGCTGAAGATTAAAATTGGACCCATGCCTGTCACCATGCACTAAACTAAATTAAAAATGGATCAAAGATCTAAATATTAAATAAAATATTAAAACAGAAAAATTAAATTTGCTGGAAGACAGGTAAAACTCTTGAAGACACTGGTATAGGCAAAGACTTTATGAATAAAACCCTGATTGCACCGGAACTATCACAAAGAATCAACAACTGAGATCTCATCCTATTAAAAAGCTTTTGCACAGCAAGAGAAACCACCAACAGAGTGATAAGACAACTCAAGATGTGGGAAAAAATGTTTGCCAGCTGTTCCTCTGACAAAGGACTACTATTGAAAACATATAAAGAACTCAAAGAAGTCAGACTTCCCACATTTAAAGACCCAATACAAAAATGAGAATCTGAGGTGAATATGCACTTCTCAGATGAAGAAGCAAAAAACAGCAAATAAATACATGAAAAAATGTTCAACATCATTCAAGAGATGCAAATTGAAACAACACTGAGATTCCACCTCACCCTGGAAAGAATGGCTATTATCAAGAAATCAACCAATAAGAAACGTTGGAAGGGCTGTGGGGAAAAAAGAATCCTTCTCCACTATTGGTGGGAGTATAGACTGGTGCAACCACTGTGGAAATCAGTGTAGAGATTCCTCAAAAAAGTAGGATTGGAGGTCCCATTTGACCCAGTTAGACCTAGTGCGAGAAGTTGAAAGAGTAAGTAAGATTCCAAATGTATAAGAGATATTGTAAAATGGGAAGAAATTTAAAAAAGAAAGAGAAACTGGGATGGGGGAATAGACAGAAGGGAAAAGAAAAAAAAAATATATATGTATGATACAAGATAGTTATACTACTAATTTCTCTTAGTTCATTGAAAAGAAAGGTTTGTGCTAATATTGTTTGAGAATTAAATGCCGATAACTTATACTCTGAGTAACTTATTTATTTATTTATTTACTTTTTGCAGGACCAGGGATCAAACTCACCACCTTGCGTTTGCCAGGCAGGCACTTACGCCACTGAGCTAAATCTCCGACTCTTGTCTTTCTGAGACATAGTCTCGCTATGCCGTTCAGAGTGGCCTTGAGCTCACTTTTGTAGCCCAGGCTGGTCTCAAATTTGCAATGATCCTCCTGTCTCAGCCTCCCAAGTGCTGGGATTACAGGCGTGCGCCACCAGGCCCGGCCTGAGTAATTAATTTAAAGATAGCATGCAATGTATTGTGACCCTGCTATTATCTCTTTTGAAATTTTTTTTCTCTTTAAAATGAAAAGAAATATTTGTGCTACTATAGTTTGGATAACTGAATGCCTGTATCTTGTATGGCAAATCTAGTTTAAAGATAACAATACGCAATGTATTAACCATTGTTACTCTTCTATTATCTTGTTTTGAAATTTTATCCTTTTTTCTCTTTAAAATAAAATTTTTTTTAAAAATCAACAAATGGGATCATATCAACTTGAAAAGATTCTGCACAGCAAAGAGAACAATTAACAATGTGAACAGACAACCTACAAAATGGAGAAAAATATTTGCCAGTTATTTCTTAGAAACAGGACTGTATTTCAAGAATAGATCCCTAGTTTGTATCTTACTTAAACATATTATAAATACAATTCTAAACTAAGCACAGTAGTACATACCTGTAATCCTAGACACTTGGGAGGCTGGACCAGGAGAATTATTAAGTTTGGAGCCAGCCTGGGAAATTTAGCAAGACGCTATTGCAAAACAAAATTTAAAAGGGCTGGGAGGTGGCTCAATGGTAGAGTGCTTGCCTGAGGCCCTGAGTTCAAACTTCAAAAGAAAAAAGAAAAAGAATTCCAACAAGGAAAAAAACCCTGTGAATTTAAATGAGTTTTTTCCTATGTCTATGTGTGGTGGAGCTAATAGTGCTTACCTACGTCAGGTTCTCCATTCTTTTCTGGGTATGTGGAAGTATAAGCAAATCATATATCCCAGAACTTTGTATTAGGGAGGACCATGTGACTTGGCTTAGTCTACAAAGTATTAAGTAGTAGTGAGACAGTCACTTACACAATGTCTATTGCTTTATTAAGCTTTGCAATGTCTATAGCTTTATTAATAATTTATTTACTACTAATTTGCTTTGCAGAGAATGGAAGCACATTTCAAGTGCTTCTGTAACACTGTTATGGAGTTTGTCCTGAGAGTATTGCATTTGACACTGTGTAAGATGGATGTGCATGTTATTGAATCCAACATGCAAAAACGCCATTATTAGATACATGCTGTTTCTACTGGAAAACACAACCTGGGACAGTGGCTTCAGTGGCAAGAGGCTGAATCATGAATCACAGGATAAAAAATAGCTTACAGTAACCCAAGCTGACCTTCGAGTTGGGAGAAATTAATTTTTGCTGTATTACATCAGTGAGATCTAGAAGTTTGTTTCTGTAGCAAAGCCTAGGCCAACATGATAAATACACTCAGGCACTCGTCCTCCTGCCTGCACACTGCAGACCAGTGACCACAGAAGTAAAGCAGACAGGAAGAAATATGGACTGCTAAGAAGCTGCAAGGGAAGAGTTGGAGAATGCCAGAAATCTTTAGAAAATGGAAAAGAAAGGGTAAAAACAGAGTAAGACAGCAAATCTATTTTCTTTCTAAAGGCTTAGATATAACATTTGGCATCTTTGTTCAGCTATGGGACATCTTTGTCTATAGACAAAAATATTTAAAAAGCAATTCTCACCTGCGTAACTGAGCATTTTCACTTCTCAGTGGTTGCACAGCCAATGCTATTTCAACTTGAATATCTGTATTTCCACTTACTGCTAAAAGTCCAGTTACACACGCTTCCACTTCTGTTACCAACCTCTGAATTTCCGGATCCTCTATGAAACGCAGAAGAAATGAGTAAAATCAGTATTGTCAACTGGTTTTGGACCAGGCTATGGGAATATATTACTAAAAAAGAAAGTCTAGATGTTACATACTTGCTATAAAAACATTTCACTTATTTTGATTTTATTACAAATCCCATTTTTCTTTCCTGCTGCATGTACTTCCTTACTCAGAACTTATAGTAAGCTAAAGATTTTTCTTTTTTTGGGGGGGTACTGGGAATTGAACACATGACCTCATGCTGCCAGACAGGTGCTTATGCCACTGAAGTAAATCCCCAGCCCTGCTAAAGATTAATTTTAAATCACAGGATTATTATGTCAGTGATTGTTTTTTGGTTGTGTCAGGTAGGAAAATGGTTTACATATACCTCTTAGTTCATATTTACCAAAGGCCTACTATAGTGGACTAAATTGCTATAGGGTTTCTTATAATTGATTACAGTATTAACAGTTACAACGCAGCCTTTGATCATGGCATAAAAAATTATTTACTGTAGATGATTCATCTGGCAAAATACTGAGTAGGGGTCTGCTAAGATAAGGTTTCATTATTTGAGTTTATAGAGTAGATTTAATACCACTTTTGTGAATTGTGGAGAGGACATTTTTGGAGGAGGCAAACAGATACAGACAAAAGACAAGTAGTAGAACTTTTGCCCTTTCATTTTTGTCTCCTCATTCCCATTCATATTTTCTGTGGACTAAAAATATTTAAAATTACATATTAATTGATATAAGAGATTAAAAGTATATTTAAATTGAAAATTTATTAAAGTCCACAAATATTTTAACATCCTGATGGAAAATGTGCACACAGTGAACAACTATACCCAATTACTGAGCAGTCCTCTGTCAGTCTTTGTCACCCATGGGCTTTTGATACAGAGGGATAAGAAAACTAGGATAGCTGGGCATGGTGGCTCACGCCTGTAATCCCAGCACTCAGGAGGCTGAGACAGGCGGATTGTTGTGAGTTCGAGACCAGCCTGGGCTACAAAGTGAGCTCAAGGCCAGGCTGAACTGTATAGTGAGACCCTGTCTCAAAAAGACAAGGGCTGGGGATCTAGCTCAGTGGCCTAAGCGCCCGCCTGGCAAGTGTGAGATCGCGAGTTCAATTCCTAGTGCCGCAAAAAAAAAGAAAACTAGGATACACCACTTTCTAGGGCTACAATCTTAGTCAAATATTGGATTCTTTTTGTATATAAATTAATCTTTAAAAAATTAAAAGCTTTTACTTCAAAAACTGCGTATATTTAGCATATATAACATGTTTTAAAATACATATACTTTGGCCAGCTGGAGCTGATTAACATGAGTATTACTTCACATGCTTACTTTTCAGACTGAGAATGATAAAAATTCTGTCCTCTTAGTTTGCAGACTATAATACATTATTAACTACTGCCACTGTGTTGTACAAGAGAGCTCTTGAACTTATTCCTCCTGAGATTTTGAGTCCTTTGACTAGCATCTGAATTATTTAACTCTTGAATCCTGTGTTTCTTGATGGTTAAATGGAGATAATATTTCATTAGGCTACTGAGAAGATTAAATGAGATATTGCTCTCCAAGCCTGTATTTCCTCATCTGTAAAATGAAAGCATTACATAGTACCTCACGCAGTTACTGTTAACATTTAATAATTCATAGAAAGTACAGCTGGGTATATGGTAAGTGTTCAGTAAGCAATTGCTACTACTGCTACTACTACTACTATTATTGTCCTCAATAAATATTTGGTAAAGAGAATAGACATAATCTGAAGGTCTGAAAATAAGCGGCTATAATACACTAAACATGTAGCTTAATGGCACTATATTCTTACAGTGTTTTAGGATTTTTTATTTTGGTGTCTGTTTACAAATGTTAGGTATTCAGTTAATGCTTCCATAATCAATTACTGTTTTCTAAGATAACAAATTTAAAACTCATTCCAATCAAAAGTTATTACTTCAGAGTATATATGAAAATAAATCATACAACCTTGATTTAAGAGAAAAATCCTAAAAATAAAGCAAAAAGAGCACTAAAAGGTTTGGGTTACTCCTCAAAATGAGACTGGTTAAACAACAGAAGAGTGGGTATCTATTTTTTTCTTTTATGTTATTTTATATTTTATTTTATGGCGCTGGGGATGGAATCTAGGCCCTTGGGTATATTAGGCAAGTGCTCTAGCACCGAGCCACATTCCCAGTCCTACGTCTTTATGCATGTGTGCTACCAGGAAATGAACTTACAGCCTTTACACTGAACCTAAACCCTTTTTATTTTGAGACAGGGCCTGGCTAAGTGCCCCAGGCTGGGTTTGAACCTGTGAGCCCTGCCTCAGCCTCTCAGAGTATGGGGATCACTGGTGTGTGCCACCATACCTCGCTTCTCATGTCTTTTTTAAATAGGAAAAATAATCAGTCTGTTTTAGGGGGTCTTCTAACAACTCTAGCTCTACAGTCTCCTGACTGCATCTTCCCAAGTTCTGTTGGATCAAGGAGAGTGAATACACACTCGCCAGCAGACACCGAATGCTTGCTGTTCAATAGATTTCAAATCCACATGACAGAAGGACCCAAACCTAAAATTAAGAACACAACAAGCAGGCCTCATTTCCTTACTAGCTCAAGACATAGATCCTCTGAAAACCTCACCAGCTATATGGCAACTATTCTAAATGTGAATGACAGATAATATGACACTGCGACTTAGCGTAACACCGTGCTACAGGAATTATAAAGAAAGTGCTCATCTACCTTGTTCTGCTACCAGGGCATTGAGCTCTCTCAGCAAATACTTTATGGTTCTAACTTTTTCAGTGGTCTGGTTTACAATTTTGGCCTTCTGTATATCCTGGACTACTTTTTCATCTTGCACATGCACGCTTAAACAGTTTCCTTCATTTGTGGCCCCTGCAATTTGTTCTCTGGCACATCTTTCTTCATCAGAGACCAAGAAAGCTGGCGGTAGCCGAGTTGGGCTCCCATGTGTCTTACTGTCTGCGAGAGTTTCCTTTCCAAGAGACTGAAACGAAGTCATACGTGTTTGAAGGCACTTCAGTAAGTCTGCTTCCTTACAGACTCCTCGTTGTAGCAGGATGCAGTTAGCCAGACTCGGCGGCTGAAATGTGGGAACAGCTACTTTGTCAGTTTGGGGCAGGCCATAGGCAACTCCAGGACTGGCACTGAGTGAGCTCCTCGGAACATTAAGGTTGTTTACAGACATGGTTTTACCTTGAGATGCAAACTGGTTATCACCATCGGTTTGAACTTCCTGAAGCAAGGGCAAAAAATAAGCCTTTCAAAGTGTGAGCACTCACTTGTGGGCATTAGTTATAACAAACTGGAACCCCAAATATTATATAATAACTTTCTAATATCAGAAACTGGTATTTCCAGCCTCAAAGTAAGCAGCATTTCTCCTCTGCACAATAAAGATGCTAGTTTCTAAAAACACAATTAAATCACCCTGCAAATGGCAACATTGCCTAAAATAGATTGTTTACAAATACCACACATACTTTATAGGCATCAAAAATAAGTCCACTTTTAGACTGAACTATTTCTACTTTGGGAAGCTGTACTGTAAAATCAGTTTAAACATACAAAAAGCTTTTGCAAAAATATACTTACAGAAATGCTAAGGGAATAAAATACATAGCCATAAAGAAGTAGTTATCCAGACTATGGTATAGCCACAAAATATAGCATTAACTACTTCATCATAAAAGATATATATATATCTACATATAGATAGATAGATAGATAGACAGACATAGATTTTTTTTTTTTGGTACCAAAACCGAACTTAGGACTTCACACTTGTCAGGCAGATGCTGTGCTGCTGAGGTATATCACTGGCCCAAAAGATATATATTAAGACAAATATGTGTATAATAACACCTCAAGCAAAAAAGCAGTATATAAAACTGTACAGAATCTAAATATAATTGTATTTTTAAAAGAGAGCAAGCTTAACAAATTAGCAGAAAATGAAATGTATGCCCATAATTAAGTGACTAGAAACATACACTATCAGTGCTTGGGTGGTGGGTATAACTGATTTTTTTTAATCGTACCAATCTCTTCCCCACTTTTTCCCTATTGGTTTTAAAAAGTTTGATAAGACTTTTCTAATAATAAAAAAAAATTTAAAAAACTGGTCTTATGTCCTAGTGCACTGATTCAATCAGTAAATTCAATATTTACTCCAAAGATGACAATTTCTATAAGCAAACTTGCATAGCATACAAACTGCACCCACAGAATGAACCATTGGAGGGCAGGATGGCCGCTGTGGTGACCAGACCGGGGTGGAGGTACAACAGCCACAATTAGAATGTGGTGTGGCCTGAGATTCTGAAAGGTAAGAGGCAGAAAAAAATCATTCACATCTCGTATTACTTATACAACAGCAAAGCACTTTAATTATAGCTTATATTCAAGCCTTAAAAACATCACTTATACTAACCAGAATCAGATACAGTATGGCAAGGTATGGAAGGAATCCCACTTGGGCCTTTCTTGGACGCCACGGTATTCATCAGTGACATCTGTGTCTGCACGTGCTCACAGAGGGCTTGGTATATTATTGGTGAATACATTCTGTAATGATCCTGTAATGACCAATTTTGTGCTGTGTCTGATGTGTCTCTTTCACTTCCAGCAGAAACTTCACTATGTTTCTGTTTCTTATTATCCAAAGATACTAATGTGGAAGAAGGAAAACAAGTTCTTGAAATACAATTCTTCAAAAACTTTCAGGGTAAGAGCTTAGCGGGGAAAACCTTTCAGAAGTATAGTTCATCATATACTTCACAGAAGTGCCTTACTGCTCGTATCCACTAAAGAAAATCACTTCAAATTCTTTTTTCTTTTCTTTTCTTTTTTTGGTACTGGGAATTGGACTCAGGACCTTGTGCTTGCCAGGCAGGCACTTGTGCCACTGAGCTATATCCCCAGCCCCATTCTAAATTCTTAAACATAGTAGTAAATGAGTTAAATTTCTCCAGTCAATATCGTCTACACTAATTCTCAGAAATCTCTACTAAATGTTGTTTGTAAAATCTCTTCTTCAATTATAACACCTCTCTTGGGCTATTGTGTTCTCCCTTGGAGTATTTATGTCCAGTGAAATCTTACCTGGCCCCTTGTCCAGTTCATGCTCTCAGGGAAAAATGGAACAGGAAAGACAGAAGACTGTAAGTATTATGATGCTTTGACAGTTAAAAATAAAAGAGCTTTGAGATCAACCAGTAAGAAAATTTAATCTATAAATAGGGCTTTCAAAAAAAATCTTAACCTGGCATTTAAAATTTCCCAGAGCTTAACCACAACCAACTCTTCTATTTTCTCCTCACCTTCAACTCAAAATAGTCCTTCCAGCTGGCCAGTTTAGAAACCCAGTAAGCCTTTCTCCCCTTCCTCTACCATTGCTCATAATGAACCATTCCTGCCAGTTCCATCCTACCTATTCCCCAAGGTTAATCTGAGCATTTCCCTCACTCACGAGCCTTTTCCATCCCAAACTAGTGCTGCTCTTCACTATCCTAGAGCACTTACTGTCTGTTTAAATCACATACCACTGATTTATTGCCTATGTGGCTTTATCTTTTGTCCTCTTCCCCGTCTATCATCTATAAGCTTCTCTAAGCAGACTGTATCTTACACTTCATTATTTTCTCTCACCAGTCTATTTACAAAGTAGAAACCTAGTATTAATAAACTAAAAAATGAAAAGCAAAGTTTTCTACACAGAACTATCCAGTAGATTGATACAAAAATGTAAACTCTATTAACCCATCTAATAAGATTCCCTCTCTAAATATTTGCTAAACACTATTAATAGAAATGAGAGTGTTCTGGTAGAACACAAGTTATCAGGGTACAAAATAAATTCAGAAAAATATACAACTTGTAGTAATACCTAAGCCAAATATATATATATATACACACACACACACATTCTATGGCACAATTCTACGGGCATGTATACATCTAACAAATGAGTGTTTATGCTTATTAAAAGACGTCTGTAACAATGGTCACTTACTAGCTCAGTAAACTTAAGCTCTCTTGACTTCTTTCTCATATGAAAAATGATTTTTAAAAAATACTGCATAATATTATTGTGAGAAGTACATATACTTGTAAAGTTCTTAGATCAATGTATGGTACACAATAAAAATTCAGTGAATGTTATACACCAAAATAGCAGCAAACTCTTAAAAGACAGACAAGCAAATATTTCATATTTGCAAGTCTTGCTCTCTGATAATAATATACCTCTGTACATGTTCCCTTGAGGGTGATTAAAGCCAAAATCAGTAACAGTTATCTTCACTACTTGAATGGAAGAGCTACAACAAAATTGGTTAAAGTATTTCTGTACAGCAAACATTATTTATTAGATACACAATTTTATAATAAATCACACAGAAAAATACCCTCTAAAATATTTTAACTCCAAAATGTAAAATGATGGAGGGGGAGAACGCATAGCCCACGGCTGTCTGACACACTGGCCACCCTTTCCTCCTGATTCTGGTTCTCTTCTGTCCTTGGACTGCCTTTGGTCCCTTCAGATAAGAATTACCTAGTCTCAGGAATTCTCAGGCCTCATTCTCACGGGTCCATGACATTGGCTCTCATCCACCTTCCTTATGGCCTTACAAGGCAGTTTCGGTCTCCCATCAAGCTGAGCCACATACAGTATTATGCCTCTGCCAGCAGATGTCCTCATCTGACACGAATCAGTAAGTTCCAAACATAGTTCTTGAAAAGCAAAGCCTCTGAATAAAAATGGCTTATTTTGCTAACTTCTAAACTTAATCTGCATGAGACTCTGTTGATAATGTTGAAGATTTGTACTAAAGGTATAGAGTCTTATAAAACAAATAATCCAAGACAAGTTGACAAACCATAAATGGATATAAAAGAAAAGCTGCACTTATATGATTTAAAATAAAACAAACTGACAAAAAATGGGCCTGTTACTATGCAAACTCAAATGAAGCATATGCTCTTGCTCTTAATGACACCAAAGCACCTTCCATGAAAATTGTACCTGGAAGATCAAGATGGTAATACTGGTGTCAATTGGTGTCAGGTGTAGTTAGAATTGAAGAAAGGGATCATTCATTTATTCGACCCATGAAAACCGTTCAGTCCATGATTCCCACCTGCTATACAGAAGCACTGGCTGTTGCTTGGGTGTAAGCACTGTGTGATAGGTAAGTCCTGCGACCCAAATACTCAATGAACATCTAGTACAGATAAGAGTCACTAATCCCTGTTATAATTTAAAGACTATCTGGCCTTGATGGGCACAATCAGGCCTCAAAGTACTGCCTGTTGTGGTTTATTTCCCAAGGCGAGAGCAGCCATATGCGTACAGTGATCATCCCCAACCCACGATGGTTCTACTTATTTATTTATGTTTTCTGAGACAGGGTCTCATTATGTTGCCCTGGCTGGTCTCAAAGTCTCCGACTCAAGCAACTCTCCTGCATCATTCTCCTGAGTGCTGGGATTACAGGTATCTGCCACTGAATCTGGCTCAACTGGGGATTTTTTGATTTTACAGTGGTGTAAAGCAATAGGCCTTGAGTAAAAAATCACTTTAGATTTTGAATTTTTTTTCCCTTGGGCTACTGATAAAGCTGTATCACATTCTCTCATGATACAGCTCCCAGGCAAGTCACACGACCATGAGGATAAACAGATGGTGTTGCTAAACCACGATGTTTGGTAGGTTACACGTTTTTTTTTTTTTTTCAACTTCAGAGATTTTTTTCATTTCTGGTAGGTTTGGGGGTAACATTATACCAGCATAATGAAGATCATCTGTATATGTTACTAAAATAAAAATTATGAAAGCAATAAACAGTTATCAAATCTAAAAGCTGCATTTCTTTGTAGCAGTACTGGGATTGAACCCAGGGTCTTGTGAATACTTAATAAAAATTGCTTATTTTTGTTTAAGACCTAGTGGTGCTGGCCCGTAGTCCTAAGCTTAGGAGGCTGAGGCAGGAGGATCTTGATTTCAAGGCCAGCCTGGACAACATAGAAAGATCCAGTCAAAAAACAAAACACATATCTTAAGGTCAGAAGCACTCACGTAAGCTCAATACATTTCTGGAACTGCCTCTTTACTCTTACAATGCATCAAGGTGGACTTCCCTGACTCCACAAACATTCAATGGCTGAGATGGGTCTCAGCCAAAAGTACCTATAGAGGTTGTGCCCCAGAAGATAGTTAAAAAATAGCAGGATGGTGTGTGTGCTGAAATTAAAATGGTACACAGACACCAAGAAACATGCTGCAATTGACTCCTTAAAGTTCTATTTATGATTATCTCGCTGGTGGGGAGATGGAAAAGAGAGTAAGTGCCTAGCATAACTTCTGCATTTTGTTGAGAATTGGGATAAAGAGCAAAAACCATGCATTGGGTTAACAGCAGTCAACACCCATCCTGCCCCCATAAACAAAGAAAAGATGCTCTTTTCTAGGTAATGCCACAGTTTGGTAAATAAACAGACAAACAAACGAAATACATATATTTGGTTGAACCAAGGGAAGGTGGCTTCTCCTTCTAATGAGGCAACCTTAGGAGTAAATAAGTCAATGAGAACTCACTACAATTTTCTAATTTCACAATCCTAACGAACACTGTCCTTTGGAAGCAGAGCTTTTCCTCTGAAGATCCAAGTATGGAAGAAGGGCAGTAAGAATACTGTGTCCTGATCTCAGGTCACAACTGCTGATCTGACTCAAATTCAAACAACAATTTAAGGCTAGGAACCAAGAACACCAAGCATCTCTCATCTGCCACATACATCCTCTGCTGGTCTCTACCCTGCTCTCCCAGGCATGCTGGTCTGCATGGACCCCACTGTTAAGAGGCAGTCCTCCGTGGGTTCTTTGATGTCCAGAAACCAAGGCCTTGACCTATGCCAGGGCATTTTGCAAGGTTGTGTTTCTGCTAGCAACCTTGAGACATGAGGTAGTGTTGCCCCCTGTAAAGACTTGCTTACATTTACTACGAAGTGACCACCCCCTCAGCTCAGGATTCTTCAGCTGCTGCCTAAACGTAAAGCATGTATAACCTGTGTCAAGGACCATCACATTATCTCAGTGGAATCAAGGACCAGGGAGAACCAGTGCAAATGCACTGATGCACATGCTGCTTGCCTTGCTGTGAGAACTGAAGATCTCTGTCTCTGACCCCAGAGTCTCGCACCTTCTGCCAGTATTCACAACACAATAAGACAACTTGTTAGCTTGTAAGGCTAAAAATCAAATCCCAGACCTGATGCACATCAGTAGGGGCAATGTTGGATTTAAGATTAGACACATAAAGGAAAGGAAGAAGTATAAAGTAAGGCCAACTTGGGCTGGCGTTGTCCCTCCAATGAAGCTTCTTGTTCTTTTCAAGGCAGGTTACTCCATAAAATATCTTTGTGAGTCCAGCCACCTCTCTCCCTCTTAATCCCTTGAGGTCTAGAGTTGATAAGAGCTCTGTGTTAATGTTAGCACTAGCTAGTGCAACTCCTTATGGTTTTCTTTCTTTGAATTTTTTTCGTTTTGTTTTGTTTTTTGTCTTTTTGAGACAGTTTCTATGCTGTTACTATGCTGTTCAGGCTAGCCTTAAATTCACTTTGTAGTCCAGGCAGGCCTCAAACTCACAGCAATCCTCCTGCCTCAGCCTCTCGAGTACTGGGATTAAAGGCATGTGCAAGCATGCCTGGCTTGAATTATTTTGAGTATTGTCATCTGTGTCTCATTGGAAGCCTGAAAGAAGTCAAAATTCAAGTTGCTGCCATGACACCCACTGTCAGCCTCATATAACGCAATGAGCATCCCTTGTGGAAGATCACCTGGGAGACTAAAGGAATAGGCACTACCTCTTGTCTTTGTTTCATGGGTCCCCTACAGATAGGCCTCTGTGTATAGAGTTAAGAATGTAGCACATATTTTCTTAAAAGGCCAGATAGTAAACATTCAGGCTTAGTAGACCAGATGGGGTCTGTCACAACTACTCAACTCTACCATGTAGCACAAAAGCAGTCATAGAAAATAAATGAATAAATTAGAAGGGCTGTGTTCTATTAAAGTTTTATTTACAAATAGAAATATAAGCAAGCTATGATGTGACTTTTGATGTCCAGTAGCCACATTAAAAAGTGAAAAGGATAGGTAAACTTAACGTTTCATAATGTTTTGTTTACATCAAGTTAGCCAAAACATTAACATTTCAATTGTAATACACAGAACTGAGATTTTTTTAAATTAAATCTTCTAAATTCAGTGTATGTTTTATAAAAGTACATCTCAATTTGGTTGCTGAATTATTATCAGAAATACATGATCTATATTTAGATATAATAAAATTCACAGCTACAAAGGTAGATTCACACACATTACTAGTCAAAAGTATTATAACTGAATCAAGTATCAATTTTCAAATATATTAAAATTAAGTAATATTAAAAAGTCAGCTCCTTGGTTGCACTGGTCATATTTCAAGTGTTCAGCGGCCACATGTGGCTGGTGCCTACACTCTTGAACAACACAGGTCCACAAGCAGGAAGCCAAAATATCGGCCTCTAAGACAGGAGGTCTGAACAAAGCTGTTTCCCCTTCCCTGGCTCCCTAGCTCAGGTCAACTGGAACAACAACGTCTACTCTTATAAATGCTCTGTCTTCATTTTTGCAGCCTGTTTGGTCCTTGTGTTTCGATACCCAGGACAATGGCCTTATATGATTTTCTAGACTTCACCCCTTGCTCTAGATGTAAGCATGCAATGAAGTGCTGACATCCTGAGCCCACATGAACTGCGGAGCTAGCTGGTCTCATTCACAATTCCTACTGCACCAATTTGATCCACACACCCTCCACACGTGTTGAACTATCACACCACACCAATAAATATGTACAAATTACATGTTATTTAAGAATTACTATTAAAGAATTACTATTGTAAACTTTTTCAATGCTATTTTGGACTATTTGGTTCTATAGGCTTTGGAGAGACAACACATTAAAAACTTGTTTGTTCTACACTGCTGAGTTACTATTCTTAATAAAGTCAGCAAAGAGTCAGGCATGGTGACTCACATCTGTAATCCCAGCACTCGGGAGGCTGAGACAGGAGGATCATTTCAAGTTAGAGGCCAGCTTGGGCTACAAAGTGAGCTCAAGGCCAGACTGAACAGCATAGTGAGAACTTGTCTCAAAAAGACAAGGGCTGGGGATCTAGCTCAGTGGCCTAAGCGCCTGCTTGGCAAGCACAAAGTTGTGAGTTCAATCCCCAGTGCCGCAAAAAATAAATAAATAAATACATAAATAAATAAAGTCAGCCAAGTTAACCCCAAGAGTGTAAAATACCTGGGGCTATGTTTACATGCAGTCACTGGCAAGCTATCATTCCTTATCTATCCAACCTGAATTTTACCTTCTTGGGTACTATATAAACTAATTATGTAGCTCAACAAATTAGGATATAGATATCATACAAAATAATTAGTAATAATTATTATCTATCAGGATATACTTGAAATTCAATCAATCTGTGATTATCTATGAAAATAAGTCGCAATGGAAACAAAGATAACTTTACATACCACCTAAATGTCATGCAGAGTTTGAATCTTTTCTCCTATAAACCCAACACAGTGTCTTTTTTTACTCTTCTTAGAAGAGTGACAGTAAGTAAAATGACTACTCAATTAGAAGCTGAATAGAAAGAGAAGCGCAAGCACATGCATATACCTAAATAAAAACAATTAAAGACTGTTTAATTCTGATAACTTATCAAAATCCCCAGCATTAAAAATTACCTTTATATAAACAAGAGAAAAAATGCTTACATATTTCTTTCCGAACTACTGAAGGAACAGTAGGCTTTTCACATCCTTTTTTTTTAGATCCACATTTTTTGCCTTCTAAAGACCTGGAATTACATCTATTTTCTGAATATGCTGCTTCTGAACCTATTAATAATCAAAATAAAATTCATTAACTTTTAAAAAAACATTTGAGAAAAGGTCACAGTGAAAAAGCACTTAGAAAAATAAAACCTGAATCTTCATTTCTCAAAATGTCCCGCAGCAAAGTAGCACAACCATCAAGTCCCTGTACGGTTTCAGTCTGCAAGAAAGTAATTTAGAATATATTTGAATATAAAACTGTAGTGGGGAGGGAGGGAAGATAGATATAGAGAGATACATAATGCAGTCTTAAATTTATTTACGATCAAATTATTATTGGTTAAAAAATGCTTTTAAAGTAATGACCTTCAGACTTCTTTAGGGAAATTAATACTTTACCTTTGCATTTTATTTCTTCTTCCTTCTTAAGCTTTTGCCTGAAAACTAATTAGCATGTGCTGCAGGTAGTTGGTTTAATCTTACCTGACTTTCCGAGTCAGAATGGATGGGACAGCCTGAATCTGCATTAAAACGTGAGATTTTTCTTATGTGGGTCCTAAAAAACAGGATTAACATCCTTACAAATAAAATATTTTTTCCTCAAAATATATTAGTAAGTGGTCATTTTGTTTCTAGCAAAAGTTGGAAAAGAAAGCTTAACCCAAAAAAAATGGACAGAACTTTGCAAAGATTGTAGACTGTTAAATCCTAAATGAGCGATCTGGGTAGATAGGAAAAGCTACGCCACTAATCTTGTGGAAGTACAAGGCCCATTTAGTTTGCTGGGGTAGGCAAAACATAGTGCAGCCCCTAAAACATTCCCTGCAGTTTAAATACTTACCCTTTCTTTCCATTTGCTAACTTAGCAGATCCCGGGTGCCTTCCTGAAGACAATACCTGTGACATAATGTATTACATTACAGTACACATAACAAAAATTTTTCTACTCTATTTTCAATAGGTCATCATAACAAAACCTGAAATGTCATGCATTTTTTTTTAATCTTCTCAAACTCAGGCTCTGAAACAGTAAAGTTTCCATCCCCATTTTCTCTTGCTTCTTCTACTTTCTATAAATTTGACTACACTGTGGACCTGAGATAAGCATAATACAGTACTTATTTTTGTTGGCTAGCTTATTTCACTTAGCATATCTTAGAGCTTCATAAGCAAGTTGTGACAAATGTATCAAAATATTCCCTCCTTTGTAAGGCTGAATAATTTCCACTGTATGTATGTAATGTTATTCATTTTTTAATAAATTACGTACAGACTTAAAATCCACAGTTGTGATTTCCCCCCCGCCCTGGACCTGGGGATCAAACCCAGAATCTCTCACTTGCTAGGCAAGTGCTCTACCTCTGAGCTACATAACCAGCAGCCTGTAATTTCATTCTTGTAGAATAAATCTGTTCTATATAAAATATGAGCAAGTCAGTTACTTAACTCTAGGCTCAAAAAAAAATTGAAATATCATTTCAAGGCTACCATAGTTAAGTTTCAATTATATCCAATCCCTAACATGTTCTACATTTTCCAAATTCTTTGAAATATACAGGAAAATTTAAGTCATAGAATTTCATAACTGGTTCCATTTATCCATGTTTAGAAGATGTGACAAGACAAGCACATTAAAAAAAATTATTCTTAATCTACATTTCATTTTTTCTACATCTCATTTTTCTTTCTAGACTCAAAACTCAGCAATAATTTTAGAAGTTTTCATTCTAAAAGTAAAATAGGTGGGCTATCTTTTATGTAAGAGGAAAAAATATACATTTACTTTGTACATTCATCTAATAACTTGGGACTTATGCAAGAAACAATTATAGTTGCCTCTTAGGAGGAAAACAGTATCTGGGAGACAGGGTAAGAAGAGAAACTTTCTATGGTGTATCTTTTTTATCATTTAATGATTTAGTATCAGATAAATGTAATCACCATTCAAAATATAATTTTAAGACATCAAAGCCTCTAATTCTCCCCTCATTCCACCTCCTAGATGTTAGCAGTTTTGTGGTTTATCTTGACGTGTTTACAAATTTCATCCCAAGAGAGCTTTGAGGAGTTAATTTGTATTAATTGCTTAAATATGCACTCCCCCACTCCCACTCTAATAATGCTGCTGGGAATATATTTTTAAAAACTGTCTTGCTAAGAGTTTTTATTTTGTCAGATATCCCAGAATCAGATGGAGAGTCAAAAAGCCAGTAAGAGAATCAGCATCACATGAAATAAGACACTGTAATGCAGCTCCACTGGTCTCCACAAAACACTCTCCTCTTCTCTTTTGTTGTACCTAAGCTGATGTCCTGGCTGTGAAGCATACTAAAAACCTAAGCGACAGTGCTGTACATGCCAGATCAAATCCAAAACCAACTACAAATCTCACTGCCTTTCAAGACTAAGAAAAAAGGGCTGGGGATATAGTTTAGCGGCACAGTGCCTGCCTGGCAAATGCAAGGTTATGAGTTCCATTCCCAGTACCAAAAAAAACAAAAAACCCACACACACAAAATTAAGAAAAAATTACACTGAGATATATTGTACAACTGTAAGATTATATATACACACATATCTATATCTACATTATAGAAAACCTGACAAAGATAATTACCCTTGATAAAAGCACCCTGAAACAGTAACTATCATATTGGAAAATGTTTATTCCCAATTTAAAAAATGTTATTGCAAAATAATAGTACAAAGAAACCCATATGTTCCAACCAGATCTCATAACTTCTGACATTTTATATTTGTTATGTTCTCTATGTCCACAGCATTCCGTTTTGTATGAACCATTTCAGAGTGTGCTGCAGACTTAATATCCTAAATGGTCTTAAGAACAAGGCCATTCTCTAATATAATTATAAAAATCAAGAAATTAACCTTGATATAGTATGTATTGTAATCTACAGAACTTATTCACATTTTTCCAATTATACCAATAGAAAAAAACTGGTCCATGTCTAATCCAGGATCACATATTGCATTAAGATATCACAGCTCTTAAATCTGCTTTAATTTGGAATAATTTCTTCAGCTGTTGTTCATTGTCTTTTATAATCTGGACATAGAGGTCAGTAATTTCGCAGAATGTCTCTCTGGATACTTAGATGTCTCTGATGATTCCTCATGTTGAGATTCAGGTTATGCATTCTTATCAGGAATACAACAAAATCATGTTATCCTCAATACAGTCTGTACAGGCACATTAATTTGCCCCCTTACTGTTAATGTGGACTGATTACTTAAGATAATACCTGTCAAGTTCTTCACTGTAAGGTTACTATTTTTACCTTTGTAATTATTAAAAGATTTTGTGGGGAGAATCTTCCACACTATGCAGATGCCCTAATCACCAAACTTTCACCCAGTTGTTTCAGCATCCATTAATGGTGGTTCTTGCTTGAGTCAGTTTTCAAACAGAGATTTTTGAACTACATCACTCCTTCCACCTTTACTAGCTGGTGTTCCACCAATGCAGAAAGAATTAGGGAAGCACTTTTCCTTCTTCCCTGTCCATTTGTTCAGTGTGGACCCACTGACTCCTATTTCACTCAATATGATCTGTTACCATTATTTATTTTGATACTTAAATTGTCACAAATTTAGTAAATTCAGTGGGAACCTCTTCAATTGTTTTACCACCACTAGTTTTCCTTAAAAGTTCCTACCAAGTGCATGTTAACATCATCTTTTTAGAATGATGTAGTTTATAAAAACCTTTCATTTTCATTTAATCCATACCCTATATATTGTCATTTCCATGATGTGTGAATCTAAAATTGAGAAATATGGCTTAGTCATGCAACTACTATGGATAGTGTGATGTTTAAAAGAATGAACTCTGGCACGAGCTATGTGAGTTTGAACCACTTTTACAGGTAACCAGCTGAGTAATGAGTTAGTTGGGAAAGTTATTTGAATGCTTCACCTCTCAGTACTCATATCACAAAATGAGGATAATAACTACCTCATTAAGGCTATTTTGAAGATTAAATGAGCTATTACACCTAATATATAAAAGTACTTATAGTAGTAACAGCCACATAATAATCACTTATGTTAGCTATTATTGTTAGGATGGTAGTAAGCCAGGTTTTTAAAGAGAACTACATTTTGTTGTGCATCTAAGTCAACTTGGTGGTAGATATTTTATCAGCTTCTCTTATTTAATCCCAACTATTTTCAGACAGAATTTTATACCTACTTATGCATACTTAACAATAAAGGGACAAGAGGATCAGAAAAGCCAAGTACTTTGTACTGTCATTACCACAGTGATAGAACTGGACTCAATCTAATAACTGTGATTACAAAAACCATGTTTTGCCTCCTTGATGAATGCACATATTCTGGGTTCATTAAATTTTTAAAAAAATCTATAAGGGTGAGGCTAATCTGGAAATATTCTTAGAGAAAGGAAGTGTCAAGTCAGGTCTTGAAAAAAAACAATACAAGAGTCACATTAATGGGGAAAAACAGCACCTCGGGTATGTTGTGACAAATGATCACACACACAAAAAAATTTTTAATGCTCTATATATTTAAGGAGAGATTATTTTAAATAGGTCAGGGAGGTCAATGTGAGGAATAACTGGTTCAATCCCTGAAAAATATTCGACGTGCCAGGTGCTGTCTGAGATCTCCAAGATACAGATAAAATAGGAGTGGTGGTAGACTACCAATACCTCCAGCGTGAAAATGGAGATGTGCGTGTCAGGCAAGGTACAGAGATGGCCCTGGAGCTGAGGACCAGGAGGTGGAATGTGAGGATGTCAGGCCTAAGAAGCGGCTTCTGGGCGGACCAGAGTGCCTTCCTGCAGGAAGCAGAAAGGATACCGAGCACGTAGTGTTACAGGGCAAACAGGTAAGTAGTGCTGGAGAGGACTGGACTGGGGGAAGGAGATGAAAAGGCTAGAAAACGTGCAGCTGCATGGTCGAAGAATTTGCCTTGCAAGAGATGTGTATTTCGGCTGGGGATATAGCTCAGTGGTGCACCGCCTGCCTGGCAAGTGCAAGGTCCTGAGTTTGATTCCCGGTACCAAGAAAAAGAAAAATAGAAAAGAAAACTTGTGTTTATGTCGGATTTTCAGCATAATCATCTTGCTGCATCAAGGAGCGCGCAACTCAGGAGTAATACTGAAGCAAGAGACACTAGTAGGAAGACTTCTTAGCACCAGCGATGGGGTTAGAAGATGAGCTAACAGCAAGCACTGGCTGAAAAAGAGAAGCTGGAGCGAGGAGAGGCGAAGTCACTGGCCCAGCGGCTAAGCCTGCGTCCCGACCAGGACGACCCGAACACAATGGGCATTCAAGGACGCAGGGTTGTCAGCAGTGGGGACCCTGGGACACTCCTCTGTCCCCTTCCAGGGCAGCCGCGTTGTTTCCTTTCATTTTCTTCTCCCGGCCGGAGGACCCCCCATCAGACCCTCGCCAACCCCCACGATGGACCCCTCGGTCCGCAGCCCTCACCTGGCCCGGCCGAGATCCGGACCTGACCATCTCTCGCAGCCTCAGAGAAGCCCAGACCGAGGAGAGCGACACCGCCCTGCAGAACGAATTAACCGCCACCGGGTCCCACCCCTCCTTGGCCCGCCCCCCGAGCTTCCGCTTCCGGGAAGGAGCCCCCCGTGTCTCGCGCCCCATTGCCTGCCCGCGCAGCCCGTGGCCCGGGCGTGCGCAACAGACCGAGCCGTCCGCCCCGTCACACTCGGAGGGAGGTGGGAGAAACTCACAGAACGCACGAGGGGCGGGGCCAGGCCGAGGGGCGGGGCCGAAGTGGGAGGCGTGGTCAGGATGGAGGGGGTAGGGCTGGGGCTGGGACAGAGGGGCGGGGCCCAGAGCCTCTGGTAGAGCGGACCTGGAGGGTGTGTTCCTAAGGCTCCGGCGAGAATCCCTGCACCTGCAGCAGCTGGGAGGCCGGGCCAGCAAGCGCCAGAGGAAGGACCTTGGGTAGAGGACAGATAGATTGCAGAAGGCATCGGGCTCTGCTCTTGGATTTTAGTTCTTTATTTTTAGTTCGCAGTTATATGTGCTGTTTTGAACGATTTTCTTAAATCGTCGGTACAATAATCGTTATCTTCGTCTAATTCTTACGGCAACTTAAAAATTATTCACTGTGGCCCCTTCTCAAAACGGTGCTAGCTGTGTATTCTCCTATGGATGTAATTACTGTTGATAAAGAATGGCGTGGTAGTCTTACCATTGATAAGCTACACCAGTGGCCCTAGAAATTAATCATTGGGTTGTAAGGCATTGTGTTTAGGGTTAATTTTCAAGTTAAACGGGGGAGAAAGTAACTCAGCTGATCCTTGTTTTTTATAGAAAAAAACTCTACTTTTTAAAAAAGCGTTACTATTAAAAACTACCAGGGACTAAAATCTACTTATGTACTTACATTGAGGTATTTTAGAACACTGAGTATTTGGTATATTAGTTTAGAATTAGATTAAGCTGGGAAACCTTTTCCTTTCCCTTCCCATCCCTCTCATAAGTATTTAACACATTCCCCTCAGATTCTGAACATTGTTCTTAGGTAACTTGTTTTTTTTAAACGTTGATTTTTCTTAATACATATTTATTTTTAGAAAACAGATAAATCACTCGTGTATACCAATAGTACATGATATGCATCCTTGCAATGTGTTTTCACTTAATGGCTCATCAACGTTATTTTCTCATTAATGTAATTATAAAACAGCTGCGTGCTATTCCAGTCTCCATTTCTCTACTGTTCGCGACTTTATGTCCCCCCACCCACTTTTGTCTTGTTATTTGCTATTATAAATGATGTAATGTGCTGCGATCTGAAAGAGGGGAAAGTATTGTAAATACATGGGGACACCATGATGGTAAGAAGGTCCCCCCAGAGGCCCTGTGGCATAGTGTAGGCAGTGGGAGTGGAAATATGTGCAGCAGTCAGACTCCAAGGTCCTCATAGACTAGGGACTTGGGTTATTACCCTATAGGAATGAGCATGTCCAAAGGTTTCAGCAGGCGCACAGGGAACTGACTGGTATTTTAAAGGATGACTGGCTGCAGTGTAGGACAGCAGTTCCCATTCTGCAGCCACTGGCTAAATCTAGTCTGCTGCCATTTTGTTATTCTGCTTGTGAGAGGTTTTTGGTTTTTTACACTTTTAATTTTTAAGTCAAAAGAACAATATTTAACGATGTGAAAATTGCAAATGTCAAAGTTTTATTGGAACCAAGTAGATTGTAATCCTGAAAGACCCTACCCCAAAATCCCAAATGTTGAAATCCTGGAAGCTGAAATTCTGAAAACAGCAATTCCCATTTGGAGGGGGAAGAAACCAGCTAGTTAAGATAATCAGCCAAATTCTGGGCAATATATTAGTGCATTTTGGGTTATATTTTGGAGCGTCTGTGAGGGCATTTCCAGAGATCAGTGTGTGAGTCTAAGTGGACAAGGTGTATATATTACAAAACAGTCATACTCACATGTTTCTGTATTACCCATAGCTGCTTTTATGCCACAACCACAGAGTGTTGTTGCCACGGAAACCCTATTTCCGATCTGCATCTTTATACTGTCGATGTAGTATTGTCTTTTTGCAGAAAGAGAAACATGGATGTAACTTCTCCCCTACCCCATTCAGTCTCAGCCCCTCTCCTTGAGGGTCCCAGTGACTGACCTTTAAGAATGACATCACTCATATTTGCCCTCTAGCTTCTGGATGAGCTTAGTAAATAGGAACAATCAGTAGAAGATAGGGGAGAAGGAGAGGAGAAATTGGTATATTCCTCCCTCTCAGCACCATCTGAATGATATAGTAGATTTCTGCATCTAAAGCTCCTCCCAGGAGCCCCTGGAGCTCAAGTTCTTTCCGGGTTCCAAAAAAACATTTTCTCCCCTTGTTCCTTCAGTCTTAGGAATGATAATGGTTTTCTAGTACCTGGATGCTCTAACATCCATTAGTGATTTCCTTGTTCACAGCTCTGTAAAACTTCTTTTAATTATCATCACAATCTCAGCTGAGTGTCCTGTTTCCTGCCAGGATCAGACTGAGAAGAAATCTGGATACAATATGAAGGCA
>RJWT010008341.1:0-26446 GCA_004365215.1 Cuniculus paca | reverse complement strand
TTATGGAAACAGGCATTGCTACTTTAAAAGCCCACCATGTACTGCTGTTAGTTTGTTTAAATCTGAAAACACCTGTCAGTGTAACGTGCCAGTGCTGGGTTGAGGGCAGATTTGGGGTGAAAAGGACAGTTCTGGGATTGCTAGAGAAACCAGCATTTGATACAAGGAGTGGCGTAGCTGGGCATGGAGAAGCCAGCGAGGCTTTCCCCAAGGAGGAGAGGCAGGAGGCCAAGGGCAGAGGGGCTGCGACAAGGACAAAGTCAGCTCTTTAGTCTTTGACTTTCTGAAGGTCTCCTCCCCTTTGAAGCCCTCTCTCCTAGCACTCTCTGGTTCTCATCTTCTTTCTTTGACATCCTTTTGGTTCTCGTACTTTCAAATTGACATTCATATCTCTTCTGTGCTGGTTTTCATATCTTGATGTCTGACAGTGTGCTAGATACTTCTTGGTAGGCTGTCAACACTGAAAATTCAATGCACTGAAAGTACAAAGGTGTTTACTCCTCTCTTGGCCAGGGCCATGACATTACTTCCGTGCAACTAAGGTCATATTTCAGAGTTCACAGCCCTCTTTCTTCCTCCCTCTTGCCATCTCACCTCTCTCATGGGATCCCAAAGCTTCCTCACTCCTTGCCAATAAGGTCTGCAGCCCCTCTGCCTGCCCGTGCCTCCACACCGGGCACCTCTTACCCAGGGCTGGGCGCTGCACTAACACCTCTTCCCACAACACCGTTCCCTATTGGTTTCTAGCAGAAGATCCATTCCTAAACTTTGTCCTGGCTGTGTGCATGGCAGGGACTATTTCCTTGCTCAACAGCCTTCAGTGCTTCCAGACTGATCTTAGCACTGACCCAGGCACCAGGCTCTCCAAAACACAGTTCTAATGCATCTTCTCAGTATTATCTTCCCCCACCCCGAACATGTGACAATGTAGCGCAGGAGAAAGATGTGAACTTTGGAGTCAGACCCAAGTCCAGATTCCAGCACTGGCTCTTAGAAGCTGCAGAGCCACCGGTAGGTCATTTATGGCTTTGAACTTTTCCTTGGCAGAACCGCAAGGTCAGGTGGTAATTGCAGAGACTGGAAGAAGCTGAGAGGTAACAGCAGCGAAAGCTTCTCACAGAAGCACAAGGCTCTCCCCTCATGGCTCACGGACTCACACACGGGTTGAGCTCTTTCACGTGGTGGCCACAGAATGTGTCTTGTGGTCAAGGACCAGTGAGTTTTATAAATGGAGAACCCTAAGGATCACTTATCAGTGTCGATGAAACTGATTAATACAGCAGTTTTCTGCATACACTGGGGCATTTCCAGCAGATCCTGAAGGGACAGAGCCAGTTCCTGAAGGGTACACAGGCTTTGTAGGTGGAGCTTATGCTTTTAACCCTGGATAAGGTGAGGTGAGCAGGTCCCCAGAATCAGCCACAGAGCTTGGAAAGCAAATCCCTGACTCAAACACATGACATCCACTGCACGAGTCAGAAGGCTACACTCTTGTTAGATTAAAAACTATTAAAAGTGCTTAGGATTTCATTGGAGAGTCCAACACGAAGAAAACACAAGGCCCTTGATGCTTCTTTCTGGGAAGGAAAAAAGGGATTTTTGTCTGATTTTCTCGTCCGTGTAGCTCAAATGCCTAGGACAGTGTCATGCATGTAGGAGGTGCTTAATTAAAATATGATGAATGACTAAGGCAGTAGCATGCATTTTCTATATGCCCTAGTCAGGGTATATAGAAGATCCTTAAAAAATATGTGGCGAGAAAACACTGTTTACACCCTAGCTTGTCACAAGTATTTGTAATGCACCAGAGGCAACATCACTGCCATATGTTTCTACTTTATAGATAGTTTATTTTATCATCATTCTCTTTTAAAAATTATCTAATCATGCACTTATTTTTTCCTTCACAACGCGGGGTTGTGACACTTTAAAAGTGGGTGAGCAGGGCAAAATGAAGTATTTTTAGCTAGAGTTAAAAAAAATCTAAAATTGGTTTGGATACATTGGGTGGAATGAAAACAAGAAATGATTTTTTTGAAAGGTTGGAAGAAGTCGGCGGCCCGGAGGCATAGGTGTGTAGGACATGGTGGATGTGCTTGCTCAGAAAGAATGTTAGGTTTCTACACTGCATTGTGCCCCTTCGGCGCTGGCAGGCTGTAAGTGCTCATTCCTATATGAGGGAAGCACAGCCAAATCCTCTCCCACCCAGGAAGGGAGGCTCAGCAAAGCCGAGGATCTCTCTGTGTAGTGGGAGGCAGCTCCAGCAGGAGACCCCAGCTTCCCCAGAATTCATGGTAAAGGGACAGGAAGTTGGGAGCCACCTCATGCATCGGGAGACTAGGATCAGAGAATGAAGGCAGATATAGGAAAGTCACGGAAACCAAGAGAAAGAAATAAATCTAAGATAGATTACAGAGCGCCTTAAGTAATGCAATCAAGGATTTGGTTTTTTACCCATGTCAATCATTTTGAAGCTTTCAAAGCAATAGAATCCTTTTGTTTCTTTTCTTATTCTTTTAAAAAAATTGGTTATACAGATTAATGAGCATCATTTTGGTAGATCCACGCGTGCACGTTAAACATTTTGAACTTTGCCCCCACTACTTCTCTTTCCCCCTCCCCCCTAGTTCTACACTTTGGGGTGCGGTGGGGTCAATGCCTATGCCGATATATGGAATCTTTTAAAAATCAATCTTACGAGACACCAATAAGCAAAACGCATGCAAAGGAGACGATTTCCCCAGTGGAAGCAGCTACAGTTCCCGTCCCCACTCCGAACACAGTTGGAAAACAACTGTGCCGGCGCAGACGTGAGTGGGGCAGGTGACAGCCCAGGCAGAGGCCTGAGTGAGTCCCAGGTCTGGGAAGGAGTGGGCGACAGAGAGAGAGGACAGACAGCGACCCGCAGTGTAGACATCCATGGGGAAGGGCAGGGACGCAGCTGGCGCTCTGCTGAAGACGAAGATGCGCTTGTCAGCGCGTTTCCGCGTAGACTCCCTGCAGGCTCTGCTCACCGCCGCGGGGAAAGCGGCACCCCACCCCACCCCACCCCGCCTGTCTTCCCCTGTTTCCAGCAGATGAACCAGACGCGCATTGCCGGAGCCGGGCAATTTCCCCTTCTTTTCAGAAAACTTTAAGAGGTGTCACCTGCAGGCCCAGCGATTCGGTCCTCGGTGCCCCACTCCGGCAGGGAAAAGGGACCCCTCGCGCCGTTTAACAGCAGTTCTGTTCTTCCGACAACTTAGCGCATTAACATTCACCGCCTAACGCTCCCTCCCCACTCGGAATTAGGTACAATTAGACGGTTTGTTCCAAACAGCAAATTATATGTGAAGCGAAAGCCTTTTCCAGTGTTTTATAAAACTCGTGAGAGTGAGGGACCCACGGCCAGAATTCCGGGCGTCTGCCTGTGTTTTTTGCTTTTTTTTTTTTTTTTTTTTGTCTTTTTGAGACAGGGTCTCCTTGCTATGCAGTTCAGGCTGGCCCTGAGCTCACTTTGTAGCCCAGGCTGGTCTTGAGCTCCCAATGATCCTCCTGCCTCAGCCTCCCCAGTGCTGGGATTGCAGGCGTGCGCCCCCACGCCCGGTTCGCTCGCTTTGCTCTTTTGAGCCACTGTTTTGCTTGGCGGCCCGGGCTGGCCTCGAACTGGCCGCCACGCAGCGCCTCCGCCCCGCGCTTGCTGGGATCCCAGGCCGCGCCCCCACGCCCGGCGCGGCTGTGTCACCCCGCGGGAAGCCCCGGGGCTCGGCTGCGCGGGTCCCCTCCGCCCCGGCCCGGTGCTCGCGCCCCGCCCTTCCTGGGGACTCGGCGCCGGCCTCTGCCTCGCTATAAAGCGCGCGCGGCCGCCGGCGGCCGCAGAGATGCAGCTCCCCCTATGGTGCTGCTTGGGCGCCGCGCTCCTCGCCGGCCCGGGGTGGGCGGCGGCGGCGGCGGCCCGGAACGCGAGCCCGGAGCCGGGCGATGGCGGCGCGGGCCCCGCGTGCACCGCACAGCTGGAGCTGGAGCCGGGGCCGGGCTCGGGCGGGCACTGCGGCCGGGGCCAGGCGGGCGGCCAGGAGTGCGCGCTGCAGGTGCGCCTGCCCCCGCTCACCATCCCGCTGCCCGCGCCGCTCGGCAGGCTCGAGGAGGTGTTCGCGGAGGTGCAGACCCTCAAGGACGCCGTGGCCAGCCTGCAGAAGTCCTGCCAGGACTGCAGGCTGCAGGCTGACGAGCACCGAGACCCCCTGCTCCCCCCCAGCCCGGGACCCCCGGGGCCGGACGACGACCTCCGCGTGCAGGACCTGGAGAGCCAGGTGCAGAAGCTGTCGTCGGAGCTGAAGGGCGCCCGGGAGGAGATCGGCGTGCTCCACCAGCGCCTGGAGAAGCTGAGTCTCGTAAACATGAACAACATCGAGAACTACGTTGACAGCAAGGTGGCCAACCTGACGTCTGTGGTCAACAGTCTGGACGGGAAGTGCTCATCCCAGTGCCCCAGCCAAGAACAGATCCAGTCCCGGCCCGGTATGTGGAACAATGTTTCCTTATCATTTGTTCACGACGGTATCTATAAACATTAACCCGAGCCAGTAAGTTAAACAGATGATGGGTTAAGTAAATAGGCCTTTTATTGGTTAAAGTCGTCCAGGAAAAACAACCATCTTCTCAGAGGTGACCACAGAAATGCTGCAGGATGTAATTACAGAAATCCTTAGCTCTGTAGCTGTTAGAAAGCACTTCCCATTTCAAGATCTTACTTGCTAATACCAGACCTACACACAAGCAGAAGCAGAGAGAGAATTTTACGGCTTAGTGCATTTAGAGGACTTTATCGCTCTGCCAAAGTGTTTAAAAACAAGAGCGATAAGGCAGTGTTTGCATTTGTGCTTTGTTAGAAGTCAGCTTTGCTGGCGGTTGGCTGACTGCCACTTCTCACCTGGCAACAAGTGGTCTTTGCAAGATTTGACCAAGTCACCTGCTAAATAATCGTAATCTTCATTCTCTAGTGAAGGCAGGGGATTTTAGAGTTAGAATAAAAGCTGCTTCATGTGTAGGTAAAACCTTTCACTTTGAGACCTAATGGCACCAAAGTGTTTTAAGGGGAGAATTTTGGCATGTCATCGAGGGTGGGAACACATTCTCAGCTCTTTCTTTTACCTTAGCTAGCATTCAGACACATAAAAATGCAACTTGAATGAACTTTAATAAATACATGTTAAACACCACAGACCTAACAGCCTCTGCTCATGTGCTGCGGGGGCACTGCCCCCCCCAGCCCCGCCCTTCCGTCTGGATTCCTGGAACCACTGCTGTGGTTACCCTTGGGAAACCCATTTCTGTCTTAGGACCTCCACTTCCCAACAGTGAGGTCGAGGGACTTGGCAGAGGTCACTTGCTGGAATGTTACACCCCAGATGTGCCCATCCCAGGGAACCTGCTGGTGACGGGAAGTCATGTCAGGCACCACTCTTGCCAGCGGTCCTGGTAGCCTGTATCTGTGTCCCCTGTGTGTTGCCAGACAGGTTCATAGCTAAGGTGATGCTGTATGACAACTTGTACTGATGGGAACAAGATTCTGTTACTCATTTTTCTCCTGAAAGTTTGACGGAAAAAAAAAATCTGAATTTTGTGCTCTAAATACACATGAACAGATTTTCACACCTTAGAATATCTTCAATTAAACTTATGTCATGAATATGTTTATAAAAATTATCTGGCAGTAAGCATGATTTGATTTCTACAAAATCCTGTTAACTGATAACACTTATCCTGAACATAATTACTTGTTTTCTCTAGAACCAAACATGTAGAATACTGGCTGACTATTCCTTCCTGGATAATAAATGTAGAATAATATTGGTATATTGCTGAAGAAAGACTTTTTTCTCTTGAGTTTCTTTACGTAGTTATCACGTAAAATAAATGCAGATCTCTGCTTGATGCTGTACTGTAAATCTGGAGCATATTCTATAAAGCCCCCACAATGTGCAAGCCATCGGCACCTTCAGGAGGTCCAGGAGGGTGACAGTCATCAGAATTTTAGGACAGAGGAATGCAGTGATTGTGAGAGCTGAGTTTGTGCCCTAGCTCCGTGCTTGTGTGAACTTGGGCAAACCACCTACCCTACTTGGGCCTAAATATCCTCATCAGCAAATTGGCAAAATGCCTACATCATAGGATGAGCTGTGAAACTGTTACCTGCTCTTTGGCAGGGCGCCTAGAAACAGATGCAGTCCTCATTAAATACCAGTTTTACTCATTCTTTTCTTACTGTTGTTTGTAGTTGATGTTGTCCCCATTATTACCAACCGAGGGTATGTTAGAGGGTCCTGTCCACTTCCTAACACCAGCTCATGTCCAGAGGCTTCCACAAGCTTTTCCTAACCAGACTCTGGCAGGCGGGGCAGAACAAGTTCCCCACCCAGCCCTTTGTTAGATGTTCAAACTGACTTTGAGTACATGAAGAATTCTCAAGATGCACTCATTTCATGACCAACGTCCGATGTCTTTCTTTTCCTCTCCCTTCAGTTCAACATCTGATATACAAAGATTGTTCTGACTACTATGTAATAGGCAGAAGAAGCAGTGAGACCTACAGAGTTACGCCTGACCCCAGAAACAGCAGCTTCGAGGTGCCATGTGACATGGAGACGCTGGGCGGGGGCTGGACGGTGCTGCAGGCGCGGCTGGACGGCAGCACCAACTTCTCCAGGAGCTGGCGCGACTACAAGGCAGGCTTTGGCAACCTCCGCCGCGAGTTCTGGCTGGGAAACGATAAGATTCACCTTCTGACCAAGAGCAAGGAGATGATCCTGAGGATCGACCTGGAGGACTTCGATGGAGTCAAGCTCTACGCCGTGTATGACCAGTTTTACGTGGCTAACGAGTTTCTCAAGTACCGTTTGCACGTCGGGGACTACAACGGCACAGCCGGGGACGCCCTGCGTTTCAGTAAACATTACAACCACGATCTGAAGTTCTTCACCACCCCGGACAGAGACAACGACCGCTACCCCTCTGGGAACTGTGGGCGCTACTACAGTTCGGGCTGGTGGTTTGATGCTTGCCTTTCGGCAAACTTAAATGGCAAATACTACCACCAGAAGTATAGGGGTGTCCGTAATGGGATTTTCTGGGGCACCTGGCCTGGTATGAGTGAGGCGCAACCTGGTGGCTACAGGTCCTCCTTCAAAAGGGTCACCATGATGATCAGACCCAAACAGTTTAGGCCATGACAGCTGGGGTTACTTCTCAGGGCAGTGATAGCCTATAGCACAAGTCAGGCCTTTAGCACTGTGGGGCATACCTGGTTTCAAAGTCCTTTTCCACAGCCAACACATTATCCCTGAGCATAGGTGCTTATGCTACATAGCATTTGAAATAAAGCCGAAAATCTGCATGTTAAAGACTCCTTTGTTGCTGTTAACCAAGGGATGCATGTAAGCATTGGAAATATTAGATTCTATTTAAAAGTCTTTTACGTTCTAAGCATTAGCAATTTCTTTATTATTTGTATTACTGTTACAAAAACTGTTTGTTCAGCAGGTTAGATTCTACATAAAGCACGCTCTATTTGGGCTGTGGCTGAATGTGCAAATTTGAAATATATCAGTCTTTGCAGGCTAGAAACATTTATTTGTATATTTGTCTCTTAATACTGCAATTTTTATTCTGAGATAAACTTACTCACTTTATGGCATTTATTTTGGGCCAGGAAGACTATGGTATCTTAATTTCCAAGTAAAGGGAAATCATATATGTAGTTAAACCTGTTCATGTAATACTCATGAAGTTTAAAATATGGCATTTTCCTGCCATTTTAATTTGGTACGTTTTTAATACTGTAAAATATGGTAGCACGATGTCACCAACAGAACATTCAAAAAATAATGTACCTTTGAAAACCTTGGTTTAAAGTACTTCATTTATGGCCTATAACTTGTCAGTCTTCTGATGGTAAAAACCACTTAACATAAAAATCATCTTCCTCAGCTCTGCTTCTACAGTGGTTCCTTTAATCTGAGACTGCTCACTACTGTGCTAGACTACTGGTCGCTCTTCTTTTTTTGGGATAGAAATGGGTGGGGAAAGAAGATCTATTTATACTTTGAAGGCCAAGTTTATATCCAGCGCCTTAGTATCATTGAGTGATACACTTGATAGGAAGCCAAGTTTTCTAGAATGAGTAGGAAAGTTTATTTATTAAAACATTTGAAATATATAAAATAGTAGCTTGATATTACATATTTCAACTCTAACTAATGAACTTATTTTGTTATCAGAAATTCAAAGATAAGTATTTTTTTAACCAAATGAAAGTACCTGAATCTTCTATAGTTTGCTAATTTTGAAATGCTAAGTATTGTATTGAAGTGATTATTAAAACACATTTAATCATCATGAGAAGTATTGTTTCAGAAAGGACAGCAGTATTCTGTACATTTTAAAAATGCTATAAGTTTGAAAATTTGAAGTAATTCATCATACTGTATGTGAGCTATAGCAACAAGTTTGATGTTTAATTTCTAGTGTTTATTTCTAATAAAAAGTTTGTAAAATATATTTACAAAGATGCATCTTTGCCTGTTCTTGGAAAATGATTACAGGGCTGGGTGTGGTGATGCACACCTGTAATCCCAGCACTGGGGAGGCTGAGGCAGGAGGATCCCTGAGAGTTAGAGGCCAACCTGGACTACATAGTGAGTTCAAGCCAGCCTGAAATACATAGTGAAACCCTGTCTCAAAAAACAAAGAAATGCATTTTTTTAAAAAAAGAAATTAAGGATGACAGTTGTTTTAGATAACAAGTTAGTTGTTCAAATATTAAACCCTTTAGAAAATCTCAGAAAAAGAAGCAAGCACAATATTCTTTCAAAAGTGTTTAACACAAGGTTTTCAGGAAAATATATAAAATAAGTTATTAGAAATATTATTAAAATAATAGAATAAGTGCAAGTAGAATTAAATGATGATCAAAATGTAAAATACAAATTTCAAGCCTATGTATCTACCAGTGGGATATTAAATGTAAATGATATAACCAATTTTATTTTTTTCTCTTCTTTGCTTTTTAAAAAAGACTAAGAATATTTTGATATTATACAATGTACTGTGTCAGGTAAGGCATTTGTGTACTAAGTGTAATTACTAATACATGTATAAGTTGAAGTAAATTTCTGTCATAAAAATATACTTACTGCAAAATACAGTTCTAAAGAAACATGCTTATAGAAAGAGTGCCCATTCATTTTAATGGGAACCTGGCATCATTTCAGTAAAATTTGGCAAATAATCATTAATCCACGTGAATGCTCTATCTTTGCACATTATTTCAAAGGATCAAAATTTTATTTTCTACCACGTTTTTGCAACACTTTCCTAACAAATTCCTTAACACAAAAATTTCTTTTTGGGACAATCTCCTGTCATTCATTATAAAATCTATTCTAGACTATGTTAATCTTTAACATGTGGATAGTAGGTTGTATCTGAAGACCCCTTTGCCTTACTATAACTACTTACTAATAAATGATAATGTTCATAAATGTGGGCTCTTTACAAATATACTTTTTAAGAGTCTTGTCATGGTTTCATTTGTTTATCTTAATTAAAACTTTATTTCTAAAAGATCATTTTTTGAAAATATTGACTGAAACTGAGTCTTACAAATTCAAAGTACAATTGACTCACCTATCACTGAGGGGGAAAAAAATCAAATTTTATTTGAAGGAGTGATGCTCTAAATGGATTATTGGCACATGCATCTTTTTTTTTTTTTTTCTGGTACTGGGGAATTGAAGCCAGGGTCTTTGCACTGAGCTCCATCCCTAGCCCTTCTTAAATTTCTTATTTTGAGACAGGTCTCACTAAGTTGCTCAGACTGGACTCAGACTTGCAGTCCTTCTGCCTCAGTGCCCCAGCATGCTGGGATCACTGACATTATTTTTGACTACCTACCCAAGAAAAAGCTTTCAAGGTAAAAGGGATGGGAAATGTCACTGCAATAAATTCTTTATTAAATTTCCTTTTATGTGTACTTAGGGTTATGTTTCATGTTTTGCATTTTACAAACATAAAATAAAAGATTTAATCTTCATGTCTTCTCTTCAATGTGGAAACATTGTTTGTAAAATAATATTGACATCTTTGCTCTTGTTTGAAAAGGGGTACAGTGTTAATGTAGACAATATCCTTGACCCTCTGAAGATGTTACTGTTTCATTCATTGGAGGTAAGGGGCAAATAGAGGAACACCAGTATCTTATTTCCCTCTAGAATGTGTTGACACATTTTCAATATGACGTTTTCAGTTTCATTTTGTGTCATCCAATGCCATCTGCTCTTTTCCCACTGCTGATGTTGCTGATCTGGTTCAGCCCTCATCGTCTCCTTGGGATCATGAGAACGCGTCCCAAAGGCAGCCTGCACCTCCACTTATAGTCTCTTCCAGTTCATTCTCCATATCACTGCCAGAGGGACTACTGAGAAATACAGGTCTGATATTTTACTGCCCTGCTCAGAACTTGCAGCAGCTCCTCACGTCCTGTGACAGAAATTCCAGCATGCAACCCCCTTCAGGAACTGATTTCTGCCTAACCGCCCAGGGTCAACTTCTGCCATTAGTCACCGGCACACGGAATGCCTTGTGCAGGGACAAGTCACGTTCCCTCACGTGTTCACTGCTCTGCATAGCCTGTCCCTGGGTCTGGACACAGTGCCATCCTTGTCACCCCTGGGTCTTGCCAGACTTCCATGTTTGCATCTCGATGCTACCACTTCCAAGCTGTATGATTAAGCAGGTCACTTAAACTCAGTGTTTGTCACTGTAGCAAAGGGATGATAGTGTCTGCCTGGTGGGTTTATTGGGAGGATTGAATGAGATAGCATACAAAGGACCTAAAACACACACATTTTCTTTTGTCATCATCCTGAATAGTTCTCTCTTCTGTGGATTATTTCCTGATGACATGAGATGGGGTTCACACCTTTCCTTTTTGATTCTGCACCATCCTGTGTATTCCTTATTGTGCATCATTTAGAAACTAGGTTTCTAGGTTTTACCCTGAAATGAATGTGTTTGGATCGAAGGAAAGCAGATTTGAGACCAAGGTACTGCTACTCAAAGTAGTTGATAATGGGTTGCCACTGAGGATGAGCTGTAATTCAAAGAAGCCAGGGCTGTTTTGGGGAAAGGATGCTTACGATCAAATCTGAGGGCTTCAGAGATTAAATACAGATGATAAGTGATGGGCGGGTTATGGCAAGACTGGATTGCACACACATAGGACAGGGTATATAGCAGTGGTCCTGGGAGTACGCCTCAGGGTATTTGCTACACGCAGGGGTTTGGCTCCTACCCTGGAAAAATGATCGTCCAACTTGACTGATTTCCTGAAGAAAAGGCAGTATGTTTCATACTACAAGCACTATATTATAATTTTGAAATGAATTTTCTTTATACAAAAAATTCATGGATTTTAAAAAATTAAACATTATACAATAGACCCCTTTGCAAACCATCTTCACTTCTGACGTGTTCCTTCTCCCCGAGGTAGCAAGCCGAGGCGGCTGAATCCAAGAGTTGCAACATCTGCTGACTCATAGCCTCACTCATAGCCTCTTCTGCTTATTGATTAGAAAGAGCTGTCAAAGAGAGATGGGTGCACTTGGGGAACTTGTGTACCCTGAATCCCCAAATGTGACTGAGCTGCCCTTAACAGCGTGAAGTGGTCTCTCCCCCAGCACTGGATGACACTCTTCCTATTCTGCCTGAAGGCGCTCGTTTTCTTTCCTGAAGGAATGCTCCTAATTCTCCTTCAGCCTCCCCTCATCCCACGCATCCAAATGCACAGAGCTGTGGTCATGGCACGTCCTGATACCAAGCATAAAGTCAAATTAGAGGGGGAGACTGTATGGCCTTGCTAATTTTTATCAGCAGAAGGCTAGGGAAGATGCGTAGAAAGGTTTTGAGGTTGCTTGACTAAGGAAGAAGAAAGACTTTTAGATGTCACCGCATTTATTAATATAGTTATATTTATGAGAATGCAGATCTGTTTGGTTCTGCTCCTTTGCTTGTTTAACTAACCCAAACCTAGATTCAACAGCAGCTCACATGAACTAATGTCAAGAAGCCAGAAATGTCTTAAAGCTCAAAGGCTTTCGAAGGTAGGAAATCCAGGGTGGAGTTAGCCCTTAATTCTTTCAATGAATATTTACAATATATGTCATGTGCAGAAGTTTTCTAGGAAGCTGAAGATGTGTCAGTAACCAATAAGACAAAAATCCACACAAGTTTAACATTATCAGAGCAGGCAGCTGCGTATGTGATAAATGCTGTGGAAAATGAAGCAGGACTTTATCTCCACAGAGTGAAGGAAAGGGCAGTGCGAGCTGGGTGCTGAGAGAAGTGTGTTTCAAGCCAAGGGAGAATGGGGTGAAAGTCTGGAGCCCGTAGAGTGCTGGAGGGGTGGCAAAGAGACCTTTGTGGAAAAAGCAGAGTCCGGGCTGGTGGAGTGTAGGAGATAAGACCACAGGGAGACTGGGGTGCTGTGCACGAGCAGGCATGGGCTGGGGATCCTGGAGGCCTTGTTAGCCATGGGAAAGATTCTGCCTTGTACTCGGGGCAGGTAAGAGCCATGAGGGGTTAGAGCTGGGCAGGGAAGAGATTCCACAAAGTTTAAAAGGGCCGCACTTGTTGCTGCATGAAAGCAAGGATTGGAGCAAGGACTCGGATTGATGTGCTTACACTGATCTTGCTGAGAGATGACTGAACTCCAATAGTTGCAGTAAAGCGCATCATTTTGAAAGCAGACTGACAAAATCTGCTGATCGAGGATCGGCCGTGGGCAGTAGAAACATTAGGAGCATCACAGAAAACCACACGATTTCAGCCTGAGCAACAGACAGGGCTGCCACCAACTGCAGTGAGGAAGTCCACACGAGGAGTCTGTCTCGCAGGTTTGTATGGGGCGGAGTGGAGGGGAGGGGAGGGGAATCCGAGGTCGTGAACATTCTAAGTTTCCATACCCACAAGACAGCGGAGTGGACATTAGTCTAAGGTCCAGGGAGGACATCGAGGATTCAGAAACACGTTTGGGAGTTGCTACAGTACAGAGAGGAGAGAAGCCATGCCCACCAGGAGCCCTGGGACGAGCCGGCTCCGTGCAGTCTGCAGCCAAGGGATCTACACTCCTGGACCGCAGTCCACTGAATATCCCTGCATGCGGTGCGCGGAGCGGGCAGACCTCCGTTTCCACCGGACTGCGTACTCTCTCTAGATTATTTCAAATTGCAATTTGCTTTTCCTTGCTTCCACCAGCAACACAATTTTGTTGAGTTGCTGGAAATCTCAGAAATCACGGTTTTAGCAACATTCTTTTGTTGACTCGCTGGGATACCTTTAAAAACGACTATGCAATTCCACGAGGTATTCTGCAAAATGCTGCTTTTGACTTAGGAAGCCGTGTCGCAGTTGTGACCCACTGCATCCTCGATACTGCCCCTCCGGGAGACACTGCCCTGGGACGCTGACGTCTTGCCACGCAGACCTGTGCGTGCACTTACATGCACGTGCTCACAAATGCACACGGCAAAAGAAAAGCGAACTGGGCCATAGAGCCAAAGACGTTCTAATTTTTAATAGCATACTGTCCAGTTTGAAGAATAATGTATGGGTATTTAATTAACTACAATCATTAAGTTAGTTGTTTGCTATGATTTTAAGCTTTTAGTTAAGCACAGAATTGGTTTTGTTCTCTTCCTCTTTAGTTTAGATACCGTAATGGTGGATGTGTTGTATCAATTTGAGAAGTTTTCTACACCTAGGATGTAGAGGACATGTCCTGGGGCAGCTGTTTATGCTCCAGGATGTTGTAATGGTTGATTCACTGTGTCAACTTGAGACATTTTAACTAAGTGACTCAGCAGGGGGCCAAGGTCCTCACTTTGTAAACATCCTGAGCCTGTGCAAGAGGAGGGCAGGGAGATGGTGTGAGTGCTATACTCACCCTAGGGCAGGTAGCCTGCTTACAATATAAGGAAGAGGCTTGTTCTCTCTTTTTGTGCTTGTTACCTTTGCTGTCTTCCACCTCCATGAACTGCTGCCCCTCTGCTATGTGCCACCCCGCTCTGGAGCCAGCTGATTATGGAGTGAAACCTCCACCAACTGTGAGCTACACAAACCTTTCCTTCTTTAACTTTGTGTGTGTGGTATTTTGTCCCAGCAATGACAGAAAAGTAACTAAGATAGATACATTAATGATTTTCAACTTCATTTCTTTCACAAAAGCTATACAAGTTAAAGATAACCTAAACCTTTTATTTCTAATAGTTTTCAAAGTAGTAACACTGGAATAGCCATAAATGAATTTGACTACCAATTTTTCCTAAAGTTCCAGCTTCAAATGGAAATGAATGTTACTCTCTGCATATGTAGGTTACCCTCCTGGATAGGTGGATATGTACAAATACACACACACACACACACACACATGCTTATGCCTGTGACTTGTTACACATACATGCTTATGCATGCTATGTAACACATATGCTATAACATATAAGGAAACTTGCTTATACAAGTGAAATAGATATGAAACTCCTACAGGTAGTCAAAAGTCAACACAAGAATCATGAACCTAAATTAAAATTAAAGTCATGCTCTAACTGATGGTCAGCATCTTTGCAAACATACTAGCTCTCAAAAAGATCTGTATTATTTTATTAGCAATTTCAAGAGGACATCTACACTATACTCAGCTTTAGAAAAAAAATCATGTTTAAAAATAAATATATAAGCCTTCCTTTTCTTAGCCCTTCAACTGGTATTGCATTTGTGGTTTTTGTTTTTTGGGGACAGGGTCTTGCTACGTAGTTTAGGTGTTAGGCACCTTGAACTCATGGTGATCTTTCTGCCTCAGCCTCCCAACTGCTGAGGTGTGTGCCACCATACCTTGCATGTGTTTATCATTTGAATCCAGCAAGCATTTACCATTTGCCTACTCTGAGCATAGATAGCATGGTATGCTTAAAATTTTCCATGTGTCTTTTTCAGAATAATTCTCTAAGCTGCAAATCTGAGTTTAATCTTTAGTAAATCTGAGATTTTCTCACGTTCAGGAGAACGACATTGCCTAAAATGACTTGCTCCTCTATTACAAAAGGCCTTGTAAGTGCAGCCTATGTGGGAACACTGCTGAAGAAAACTTATTCAGGTTTTATCTCTGAAAAAATTTCGCACTTTCTCCAAGATCAGAGTAATTTATTCTTATGTTATAAAAGTTTATCAAAGAAGGGTGCACAAAATGAGTTGCCTGCATTCATTTCCCTTCCAGTAGTGGAAACTTTTCCTGAAGGAAGTCGGACCTGTTTTGATTTTGAGTTAGATCCTGCTTCTCCATGCTAAGAATGATGAGCAGCTGCCCCTTGCTGAGTGCCGAGCCTCCCCACACGCCCCGGTAGGGCTTCTAGGTCTATCCGCTCGCTGTGGTCAATGCCGTGACGGGAAGATGGAAAGCCTCGGGGGGCTATGGTGGTTCACTGTTTGAGGACCATCACTTGCTTTCAGCTGTCCTGGTACTGATGCTTCTCACGAAACGCGCCGACTTCCCACGGACCGCATGCACACATAGGAAACCTCCTCTAACTCTCCGGGTGAATCTAGGCAGTGCAAAGTGATTCCAACTGTATGAGTCATCTTTTTCCCTATCTTAGCAAACTGATTATGTAACATTTTTTGACAGGAGGCATTTTTAAAATTAATATTTTTAGGTAGGTTAATGTCCCTACTCAACCTAGGGGTCAAAATTTATTTTTTCTTCCTGTACGTAAGTCAAAATTTGTAACAACTCTGACAGAAAATGCCAGCAAGTTTTTCTGCTGCGCAAACACTGCCTTACTCCATGGTTACATGGCAAAATCCACTGCCGAACACATTCCTCTCCAGGACAGAGCACTTTGCAAGTTCTTTGGAAGCTGAAAGGCTTCTCATGTGAAGGCCAAAGTTCTTAGTTTCATTTGTCAGATAAAATAATCCTTTAAAAATGTTTCATTTACCAATGAACGGTGTGGGTGATGGTTTCTTTTTAAATTTCTGCTCTATATAAAATGAGTTATTCTTAGCCGAATTAAGCCAGCTATTACAAAGCCAGAGGGACCCTGGTAGCACATGTGACTACGGAACTGGAGAGGAGAGACAGACACAGCCCATGGAGGGGTTTTCAAACTACGTCCCGTCCCCAGGGATCCGAATGTTCTGCTGACTATTTCAGGGCAGCCAGAGAAAGCAGGGCTGGAGAGGATCCTGGAGAGTGTGCGACACGTGGCAAAGAGTCCAACTTGACGAATTCTGCTTTTCTATATCTTAGGTATTTGGCTTGGATTTCATATAAAGAAAATTGTTATGGTTTTTTTTTTAAAAGTGTTTGATAATCATTGCATCCCTGTTCCTTTGAGGACTCGGCTGGTGAAATAAAGCTGGAATAAATGTATGATGTTCTAATGTCAAGCATTTAAATGGTGAGAACTTAGGTTGAACTGATGTGGGTGGAAATGCCTTTAAGAAACTTGTCCTTTTTAGGTTTGGAGTGTGACTGCTTTAGTGGGGCTTTACTAATTATTGTCTACAATCACTTTCTTGAGAAGCTTGGCATGGCTACACTTAAGACAGTGAACTAATTAAGGTTCCTACGAACATCAATACCATCACTTTTATTCTCAGAATTACTAACAATCTTTAGGGTAGCTTAAAAAACAAGAGCCAGGCATAGTGGTGTGTCTCTGTAGTCCCAGCTACTTGGGAGGCTGAGGCAGGAGGATCGTTTGAGCGCAACAGTTCAAGGCCAGTCTGGGCAACACAGAAATATCTTATCAAATAGTAACAGCAGCAGCAGCAACAACAACAAGGAGACAGAAAAGAAAATAAGCAACAGGAGGTAAGTACAACACTCTGCAGAAGCAGTTACAGAAGCAAAAGTGATCATATTTTGTCAGGAAATGAGATGCTTCAAGAGAAAGGTGGGATCCAAGCTGGGCTTGAAAGATGAATTGTACAGCTCAGAGATGGCAAGGACAGGAATCTCCAACTCCCTTCCATGTACAGGACAAGGGACAGCACCAAGAGCCTGTGGGGAGATACTAAGAATGTTAATGCCCCTCTGTGTGACAGAGGACAGTGAAAGCATGGGTCATATGGCAGAGGGATTTGACTACAGGGTCCAGGAGGTGACAGTCTTTATGATAAAGAAGGGAAGATTCAAATCTAAGTGTCTCCAAGCTCCTCCTGCCACTCTGGATTCCTGGGGTCCATGCTTGGACCCGCAAGAGGACGACAGGGTCCAGAGTGACAAGGAAACCTGGAAGGAGCCCTGAAGACCGTGTCCCTAACAGCCAAACAGCCAAAGACATCAAGGAGAAGATGGGTGGGGACTCAGAGAAGCAGCCAGCGCGAGGGCGGGAAGGTGAGTCCTGGAGGGGCTCACGGGGAGGGTCAGGGAGGATGTGGAGAAGCATCTGCTCCGCAGGGCGATGTGTGGAAGAGTAAGGACTGGATGCGGCCACTTGCTGAAGGACGCCTCAGCACAGCAGGTCACTTCCCGAGCTTCTGGGAAGAGACTGGAGTTTCTGCTAGGCTGGGCAGAGATGGGTCTTCTGTGTAAGATCTCCACTAGAGAAAAAGGTAACTAAAGCAATGGAGACTGGGGGTGAGGTACTGTTGTAGTCAGGAGTTGCAAGGAGAACAATTACATACAGGACACAGAACTTACAATATTACTTCATGATGGTCACCCAGAGTTAAATACAAGCAAGTGCAGGAAATCTGCCCACAACACTGAAGACCTGGAAAATCCAGCCGAGGGCCTGGATCTCACAGCAATGGCCTGCACGAGTCCAGCTGAAGACCTAGAGCCCATGACAATGCCTCCTACGAGTCCAGCTGGAGGCCTAAAGCCCATGACAATGACTCATGCAAATCTGTTTTACAGATTTGTGCTGGGAAGGCCCAAAGGTCAGTGGTGGAAGCTAGAAAGTCTGCCAGCAGCGTGAAGGATCTGTGCCAGTAGGTTGAGGGTTCTGCAGTGGAGCCAGGAAGTGATGCTCAAAGTCAGGACCAGGGCTCCCTGAAAAGTACCACAGCCATCCTCAGCGACAGTGAGGTCCCGGACTCCTCTGATGATGAGAACAGCCAAGTTCATATCATGAAGCCAGTCTAACAAATTTCCTGAAGATTAAACAGCACACATGTTTCCCTCCAGAGCCAGGAAGCGATGCTCAAAGTAAGGACCAGAGCTCCCCCAAAGTGAACCACAGCCACTCTCAGCGACAAGGTCCTGAGCTCCTCCAAAGATGACAGCTGAGTTCATGTCAGAGAAGCCAGCACGACAAGCTCCTCCAGGAGAACCAATGGCCCCAAACAACAACACTTAGGAGAACCCATAACGCCCCACTCTTCCTCTCCACGTCTCCTTTTATGCTGGCCACAGTCCTCAGGTGGGCCATCTACACGCAGCACCATGACGATTTAATTCAGCTGGTGTAAAGTTGACCACCAGTTTTTAATCCATAACACGTACCATAGTACACAGTGAGGTACCCAAGGGTCATGAGCTGAAAACTGTATGACTAGTATAAAGCAAAACTCGAAGCGTGTACACACCTTGCTGAAGACTGCACAGCTAGGAATGCAGCTAGAACCAAGAACCATCAAACTGCTCCCTCTCCTCCTGCTGATTGGAGAGATTTTCCTCGCTCCAAATCCTTACGATTTACAGTGTTTTGAGCCTGTCCACTCTTAGTTTGTAGCTTTTATAGACAGCAAAACTCCTTAACCTAAGGTTTAATATCAGGCCATTCTTACGTTCCCACGTTTTTTCATATTTCTGATGTCATCCAGGTGTCCTGGTTTGTCCCCATCTAAGTACATGTGGGCAGAGAAGGACTTTTGCCTCAGGAGATAACAGAGTTCCCAAGCTTGTTACTGGGACCTCCTGCTTCCCTTACCATCAGTGTGTACACTGGATGGATCAAAGTTTAAAATATGATGACTCAGATACCAAGATACCAGAAGACACAGGAAACGAATTATAACCTCAGTAGCAAAGGTCTTTTAAAGTATGACACAAAAATCCTGATGCTACAAGAAAAGATTAATAAATTCAAGCACATTAAAAAAAAAAAAGACTCCCACTAGATGGAAAGTCACCATAAGTAAACTTAAAAAAAAATCCAATAAACAGAGAAAATAGTGCAGATTATACATGAAGACCTAGTTTCTAAATGTGTAGAGTTGTTAAGAATGTATAAGAACAGTTTGTGCTTTCATTGTTTGATCATTTTTTTCATGCCTAAACCTTATAATCTGAACAACTGTTTCTAAGATAACAATATGCAATATATTAATTTGTGTTAATTTTCTATTTTTTTGAAATTCTGCATCTTTTCTGTCCTTTTTTGTTTTGCTTTTCTAAAATAAAAAAAAGAATGTATAAGAAAAAACCCAAACCACTCCATAAAAAATAGAAAAAAGAATATGAAAAGAGTTTATACACACAAAAGGAAATACAAATGGGTCTTCCTATTAATCATATTTCGATTTTCTGTACAATTGATCCTTTAACATCTGGTCTATATGCATATACCAGCTACACCTTGTTCTGGACAACCTGATAACGTGATAGGCCTGAGTCACCTTTGCCTTCCTGCCTTTGGCTTCCTGCCTCCCTGGTCCTCACCTTCCATCCAGGCTGCCTCCCAGGGCACATTTCTCAAATGCACAGTCACTAATCCAGAGTCCGTGCCCAGCTGCCCCAAGCATCCTAGTGCCAGGCAGTGGGTGACTAGGGGCTGCACCTATGCCTAGAGCCTGCTGAAATTGTTCACGCTGGTGAACTGCACACCCCACTTTTGTCTGGCCCTTTGCTGGAAAAGCGCAGTAAAGCACAGTGAAGCACAGTCCCTCTCTTTCCTTCTGCCCCTCGACCTACTTACTCCTACTCTGGAACTTATCTGCAGGATGGCGCTGTGCCTCAGGGCCCCATGGGAACTGGGACTGTGGGTACTAAGTATCCAGTGGCAGCCATCATCTGATGCATCGCCTTCCTACCCCTCAGAGTTTCTCTTAGTACATGTTAAAACAGTCTCCAACATATAAAAAGAAGCTCTACTCTATAGTCAAGCCCCCACCTATGTGTATATTTTAACTGACAAAGATACCCATTTTAATCCTCAACCTTCAGTCTTCAGTTCCAAATATTTCCTGAATTACTAAGGGTGCTATCTTCTGCAGGATGCACATTTGCTATCCAGAACCACAAGCTTTCGAAACCCATCTTACTTTCTCCCTCAAGGATTTTCTGAGGGAGAGGAAAATGTCATTATTTTTCCTATTATTTTGAAATACAACATCTGTTCACAGTGATTATTTTTAAAAAGACACCATCCAAGTTCAGATTATTATTTTTAACATTTAGTCAAGTTGTTACAATAGTAACAAACATCAATAAAAATAAGGTAATTAAAACTTTATTGTGTTATTAAAAATAAGTCTACACTCTCGCACACACACAGAGCCTAATTATATCAGTAAAGGAACAGAAACAGGTAAAGGGAAAGAGGGGGAAATGAACCATACAGACAGGGAATACACATTTTCCTCTTCTTGGCCCTGGGTGCACTGGAGGAAGCTCAGTAAGGCTTTTCAGAATGAGTAGTGGAAGACAGGAAGTAGAGGAATCACCAGTTTTGCTTTGTCCTGGGTTTTCAAGGCTCTTCTGACTCCTACGTGGCATTAATCACAGCCTGTTCAGATTGTTACTCTGACAACATCCCAGATCCCTGGCCAGAACCAAACTTCACATTCATCATTTTGAAGCTGCTAACGGTCAAGATAGCTTCATGTGGGATTTTCTTTTCTCCTAATCCTAATCTGCCCTAGAGTATAGGATTTTATGGATTAAATTCAGGGGTGTTAACCTGCCTTCTAAATATGACCCACAATCCTAATATAAACCTTTAATCTTCGTACATAGACATGAGTCACACTGATACCTAAATATTTAAGTGCATTCTTGGCATGTCCCAACATCTTCCACATGGAAAGGAGTTTTAAATTTCTACCCACTGTCAAAGTAAAGACAAGAAAATCAGCAATGACAGGGAAAAAAACAAGACCTGTAAGGGAACAATGGAATCCATCTGTATTGTTTAATAAACTATCATGCTGTTTAAAGTTTCTTGACAGCCAAATAAAATCTTGAAAAAGTACTCTTGTAACACTGCCTGGATGTGTGATGGAAAAAAATGAAAATGTGCCAATAAATGGTGAGATTTATAGAAATATTTAAAAAATAAATTTACTAGTGTTAAGGCTTATGTCTAGATGTCACCCCAAAGCCTCACGTGGTCATAGGTGGGGCTTTTTCAGAGGTGGCTGGGTCTAGAGTGTGTGACTCTGGGAATGATTCATGCTGCAATGCTAGGATTAAGGGTGTGAGTGCTACCCGCCCTAGGTAACCTGGATAAGACAAAGGTTCCTTGTTTCCTTGCTTCTGTAGTCTTCTGCTTGCCATGAATTGTTCCTCCTCTGTTCCCCCTCTGCCAAGCCACCCTGCCTTGGAGCCAGCTGGTTATGGACTGAAACCTCCACAAACTGTGAGCCAAATAAACCTTTCCTTCTCTAACTTTGGGTGTCCAGTATTTTGTCTCAGCAATGATAGAAACATAGCTAAGATGAATAGTTTTTAAAAATATACCCTCTAAGTACAGCTATTAAGGAGGTGTGATGACTAAGGGAAAAATAGGGAAATCCATGATAAATATATAACTAATAGAGTCATTACCTGTTTATGTTTATTTTTCATTGTAATATAGAGTTTATTTTAAAAGCAATTCATCAAATCCTAAAACGGCGATTGACTGAATGTGGAGGGAACAATGCCAAGTGCACTGTGTGTCAAGGTAAGAGGTGGTGGAATGGGGTTCTTTCCTGGCCTCTCCAGGTGCAGAACCCAAGATGAGTCTCAGTCTTCTCGATGGAAAGGACAACTCAAAATTCTTGCTGTTCATGAACTCATGTGGAAAGCTAAGTTACAAACTTCAAAATCCTCTGACTGTAAGCTCCTTGAAGGTCAGACTCTTCCCTTTCAGCGCTGTAACCAGTTATTCGATCCGTTAGTTAAGGTACAAAAGAGAAACTGTTTTCATCCCTTGAAACTCTCCAGTAAACCTACAGCTGTGTGCGACCCAGAAAATGAACACAGCTTTCGTGGTATCAGAAAAGCACTCACACTTTCAGTAATTAAGGAGAATTTAAAAAACCCAAAATTTATTTATCTGCACCAGCCTTACAAGGACCAAAATGCATAAAAGGCATCTTTTGAAGATGTGAGTATACCAGTAAAGCAACTGCTTCAAAAGTCTGGAGGCAGGTAAACGATGGCAGTGTTTTCCCAGAAATACATGGGGGCAGGCTGTGTCAAGGACCCTTGAATAGGAAGCCGCAGTTCTTTCAGAAAGCAATCCGAAAACCATCGGGGTCCTACTATGTCCACTTCTAGCCAGGGACTTCCCTAGCGAGCTCAGATCCACACACTACCCACTGGACTCGGGTCCATTGCTTCCTGTGAATTCTGTCGCGTGTGGCACCATAATTTAGCCCATTTCCTAAATCAGAATTCCAAACATCAATTTAGACTCTTTCCCTCACCCCTCACCCACCCTCTAAGCCCAGAGCTGTACCCTTTCCTAGTATCTCTCTTAAATGTATTCGTTCCCTTCCTTATTACCACTGCACTGGTTCAGCCACTCTTCACGTCTTATCTCGATGGTGGGAGGAAAGGAACAGACAAGAGGTGACATTAGGAAACATTCACAGGCCAGAAGCAGGTGACAACACAGGAGGAGAGTTAGCCTTGGGGAGAGAATCGTGCGCACACGGTAGTTCGCACACATTGGCCATGAAAGCGGGTATGGGTGTAGGTCAAGGACAGAAACACACAGATGCAGTGGAGTCCAAGGCCGAAGTATCCCCTCTCATGCCTCACTGCCTTCCAAAAGCCTCTCCGAAGCACCTCATCGCAGGGCGATTGGCCCTTCCTCTGGGTGCTAATAAAACAGCCTGAAGCTTCTGGGTCCATAGCCACATACTGCCTTTTGCGGACATGTTCCAAAACAAAGCTTGTAATAAAAAGCAAGAACCTTCTGTGTGTTCTGTGTCTCTGAATCCCTCTGGTACCCGGCACAATCCAGCACAGCAGTGCTTAAAACAGAGAAACTGGAGGATAAATTAGATTTCGGGGCTTTAATAACAACAGTAATAAATGTCTTTTCCCAGCACCTGGCACGTGGCAGCTGCCGTGTAAACATCTGCGAAATGGAGTTAGACTTACTGGCTACCGTTATTCTTCACAAACTTCTTGATACCTCAATTGCTATCAAACCGGACCTGCAAATAAACCTTAGGTGCAAATACCACTGTTACACATTTTGTAAAAAGTCTAACAGTTCAGTTTTATATGTGACCTGGTTTAGCAAAAAGTCATATTGTCAACAAATCTAATCTCTTTTCATCTACTTGCCCACAATTAATACCTACTCATCTGTATGCTACTGTGATGGAATTTCATATTCTATCCCGATACACATGTTCTCCGCCCTAAAATGGTCACACTTCCGTCTCTGGCACTTTCTTTCCTTTACTGCTTGGCTAAGTTCAATCAAAGACTTAATGATCAGCACAAGAATTACTTACAGTAAATGAAGAGAAGGAAGGAGCTCTTGGTGAAAAGCAAAGAGCCACAAAAGCTTAGGCAAAATAATATTTTGATGTTGGCTCATGGCATTAAAACAAAAACAATTTTATGGTTTTCAAGTCTTGGAAAAGTTCAGCATCTGACACACTGAGGCTAGACAACTAAAGCCAGGTTTTTAAATTAGGGCCGCTTTACACAACACACACAGATACAAGCAGAAATCCGATCTTGGGGAATTCCATGAAACTGGTGACTTACGTTAGCCCTGAATGTATTTCAGTGTCCAGCGGGAAAGCCAGCAGCATGTATGTCGGTACAACTCTTTGCAAACCATTCAAAAGTCTCTGCTAAGACTGAATATAAACCTAGATGAGACACTGTAACCCTGCTTGTTGGTACATATGCACAATAAATGAATTTGTAAGTACGATTCATGTATAAGAACAGTAGGGTCCTATGCAGCAGTGGAAAAAAAGAATTTACTGCTGTACAATGTTACTAATGAATCTCATGGATATAATGGTGAGCACAAGAAGCCAGATCAAAAACATAGTGTATATGAGTCCATTTACAAGATGTTGAAGAAGAGGCAAACATAAGGTGGTAAGTCAGAACAGTAGTTATCTTTGATGAGAGCAAGGAGGACTGCCAAGTGTCCCAGAGAAAACTTCAGATTGCTGGAAACAGATTTTAACCTGAGAATATGATGGGAGAAAAGATAAATTCAAGAGATACAGGTATGTGGTTTTCAAGCTGGCAAAGACACAGGAGAGAATTAGGTTTGGAAGAAGATTGACCAATTCCATGCTGAACATGTGGGCTATAAGCACATGAAAAAATTCACTGAGTAGCACAGTTAATATGTGTGACACTTAATATGTATGTATACATAAAACCTGAACAAAATATTCAAAAATACATCCTGGGATGAGACTCAGTTCTCAAAAGGATAAGAAAAGTGTGGCTGCCAGGCATTGGGGAGTCAAGCAGTGAAGGTGGAACTGGGGAGCAGGTGTCTGGCAGGAGCTCATGGGCAGGTCCTGTGGCTTAGTTCCAAGGGTCACACTGAATAGTCACGCCAAAGAGTGCGGTAAAACAGCCTAGTTCCTATCGTTTATCTTCTTCCTCAGTGTGACCATAATGTCAGTACGAGTCTCCAAATTTTCTGTGCAGTATCTCATGAGAAGATTGGTCAGTAAGTATCTGCTGATGACTAAGCACCAAGTCATAGGTGCAGCCTACAAATGCTACAGGACTTGGGAAGCCCGGGAACTTTTCCATGCGCTGGGTGCCGGATGATCTCCTGAAGGACATGTTTTCTAAAAGTTCTGGAATAGAGGCAAGGGTTACACAGTGTGATCTATGGAAGAAGAATTTCATTTGGTTTTTGGTTTGAGTGACACAGTATTTTCAGAGGCAACATGGTGAGGTGGGATTGGGCACAGCCATGAGCTTACATCGCGTATTTTAATACAGCCAATAGCCTCCGGCACCTGAATTTGTTACGTCTAACGGTGGGAGAGTCCCCGATGAGGCAAGAAGATCCTGAGGGTCCGAGTGAGCGTTAGATTGGGAAGTAGTGTGGTTCTGAGTTGCAGAGCGCCTGTGTGCCACATGGAACTCATCCTGGATGGCAGGTGACGTTGGTCTTTGCCACTCAGTAGAGCCAGGGCAGCTGTGCACCTGGCATGAATAACAATAGGCGCTCTAAGTGGCGCTGGCCCTTTCAATGTGACCCCATGCATCTGGACGTTTGGAAGTGCATTCCCAACAGCCCTCTTTCAGCTGCCCCCGAACTCTTGCTATTTTGCAGCTGCTAGTTTCTGTTTGCACAGCTGTAGGAGGACAACTTTATATACTGGAGGTTAAAAACCTTAAGGTCTCCATAAATCTTTTATTTAAATGTCAAAATAATTAGAATTAAAGCTAAAGCTTCAGTTCTTAACAATATCTTGTTGGGGTTTTGCTTGTTTGTATTTGTAGTGCCAGGAACCAAACCCAGGGTCTCGTATAAGCGAGGCAAGCACTCTGTCGCCTGGCCACCTTCCCACCCCTTAGTCATTCATACTTGTTACTAAAGTTGTGATGCCAATAATTTGTTCTGTAAGATTTCATAGGTTTGAGGAATAGTTCTGATGCAGTAAAAATGCTAACGTTGCTACTATGCTAGAGTAGGTAGGACAATTCTTTGACACTGTTGTTGAAATCTCTTGTAGAGTCACTCGATCAGAGATCTGTCATATCTAACAATGAATAGCTAACTTTTGCATGTGCATATTAAGATTTTAAGTGCTTAATAAAGTGTTAGGTGGAAGATAAACATGGGTGAATTATTCTAAACTCTTTCAATTGACAAAGCAAACATTTTTTTCTTCATCTTTGACTTAGAAAAACCTTAAGTATAATTTTTACTGCCAGCATAATTTTGCTACACAAACTCAACTTGAGATTTTTCTTACTATAGTTTCTTTCCAATTTGGTCTTAGGAGACCCTCTGGGGACTGTGGCCATAAACCAAGACAGCTGCCACCCAGGAGGGACTAACCTTACCAGAGGATGAGGTGGAGGGGACCAGTAAGACGTAATGAGGGGGTGACACCAAAATACAGTACATCAGACAGAAGAAATGTGTCATTACACATCCCAGAGAGGTCAGGGCTTTGGACAGAAGGTGCCTGATGAGAATCTGGAGGGGCCGGAAGGTCAACCAACAGACAGGGCTAGGAG
>RJWT010008340.1:0-26429 GCA_004365215.1 Cuniculus paca | reverse complement strand
CAAGTATTACCCTAATACCAAACCCAGAGAAAGACCCAACCAAGAAAGAGAACTACAGGCCAATCTCTCTAATGAACATAGATGCAAAAATCCTCAATACAATACTGGCAAACAGAATGCAGCAAGTCATCAAGAAGATTATACACCATGACCAAGTGGGATTCATCCCAGGAATGCAAGGATGGTTCAACATACACAAATCAATGAATGTAATACACCATATCAATAGAGCCAAAGATAAGAAACACATGGTAATCTCAATAGATGCAGAAAAAGCTTTTGATAAAGTCCAACACTCTTTCATGATAAGAACCCTACAGAAAATTGGAATAGACGGCCTTTACCTCAATCTGATGAAAGCCATCTATGACAAACCAACAGCCAGTAACACATTAAATGGTCAAAAACTGAAAGCTTTCACTCTAAAATCGGGAACAAGACAAGGATGTCCACTTTCACCGCTCCTATTCAATATAGTGCTGGAAACATTAACCAGAGCAATTAGACAAGAGACAGAAATAAAAGGAATAAGAATAGGAAAGGAAGAAGTTAAGTTATAACTATTTGCAGATGACATGATACTCTACATAGAAGACCCGCAAAAGTCCATAGAAAGACTTCTGGATGTCATAACCAAATTCAGTAATGTAGGTGGATACAAAGTCAATACTCAGAAATCAGTTGCATTCCTGTTCACAAACAACAAATGCACTCAGAGAGAAATAAGAGAAACCACACCTTTCACAATAGCATCCAAAAAAATGATATACTTAGGAATCAACCTAACAAAGGAAGCAAAAGATCTACTCAATGAAAATTACAGTACTCTGAAAAAAGAAATTGAAGAGGATCTCAGAAAATGGAACAACATTCCATGCTCATGGATAGGAAGAACAAACATTGTGAAAATGGCCATTCTCCCAAAATTATTATACAGATTTAATGCAATTCCCATCCAAATACCATTAGCATACCTCACAGATCTAGAGAAATCATTCTTAAAATTCATCTGGATCCACAAAAGACCTAGAAAAGCAAAGGCACTTCTGGGCAGCAAGGGCAGGACAGAAAGCATCACACTCCCAGACTTGAAAGTATACTACAAAGCTACTGGAATCAAATCAGCATGGTACTGGAATCAAAACAGACCTGAGAATCAATGGAATAGTCTTGAAGATACAGCCCCAAGTACAAACACACTGAGCCACCTTATCTTGGACAAATGGGTCAAACGTGTTCACTGGAAGAAAGATAGCCTCTTTAATAAGTGGTGCTGGAAAATCTGGCTTTCCATATGCCAAAAACTAAAACTAGACCCAAGCTTATCACTGTACACTAAACTAAAGTCAAAATGGATCAAAGATCTAAATATTAAAGCAGAAACACTAAATCTGCTGGAAAACAAAGTAGGTAGAAATCTTGAAAACATAGGGGTAGGTGGAGAATTCTCGAACAAAAGCCAAACTGCACGGGAAACACTTCCCAGAATCAACAATTGGGATCTTGTCTTGTTAAAAAGTTTTTTCATTTCAAAAGAAATCTCCAACAGAGTGAAAAGAAAACCCACAATTTGGGAAAAAGTTATAGTGAACTGCCCTTCAGACAAAGGTCTTCTATCTAGAACATATAAAGAATTAAAAAATATGAGGCCCTCAAAACTCAAAGACCCAATCCAGAAATGGTCAGCTGAGATGAAAACACACTTCTCAACTGAAGAAATTCGAATGGCAAATAAATACATGAAAAAATGTTCAGGATCATTGGGCATTGGAGAAATGCAAATTAAAACAACTCTGAGATTTCACCTCAGTCCAGAAAGAATGGCCAGGATCAAGAAAACCACCAGCAATAAATGCTGGAGAAACTGTGGGGAAAAAGGAACCCTTCTCCACTCTTGGTCGGAGTGCAGACTGGTGCAGCCACTGTGGAGGTCAGTCTGGAGGTTTCTCAAAAATCTAGCACTGGAAGTCCCATTTGACCCAACTATTCCGCTTCTGGGCATATTCCCAGAAGAAGTGAAATCATCTTACCACAGTGATGTATGTGCACCTATGTTTGTAGCAGCACAATTTGTCATAGCTGAATCTTGGAAACAACCCAAATGCCCATCAATTGAGGACTGGTTAAAGAAGACGTGGTACTTTTATACAATGGAGTATTATTAAGCTACAAAAAATGATCATATGGAGGCTTTTATAGGTAAATGGATGTGACTTGAGACCATACTCGTAAGTGAAATAAACCAAACACACGTGTAAGCACCGCATTGTCTCCCTAGTGTAAGCAACTGAAAGACTTAATAAGATACAAAATTCCTGATAAATATGGAGAAATCACTCTGAAATCCAATGGTGCTTTTATTCTTTGATTTGATTGGTTTAAGTCCCTTTCCTAGTATTTGAAAGCAATAAGCGAGAAGATAGGAACAGCTCTTTTGAAAAATGAGACTCTATAGTAGCTATTGCTCATTTCTTGTTATCCGACTTGAAGACCTGTAATGCTATTCTCTTTTATCTGGTTTTATACTACTTTATTTTGTTTGAGTTTATTGTCTGTAAATGTAAGAACAACCATTTTGAAGAAAGCAAGAGACACTAAGGTAACCATTGTTAACCTCCTGTTGTTATGTTTTGAAAACCTGTATAGCTTGCAGTGTGCTGTTTTGAAATGCTATATTATGTTTGACTCTATTCTGTTTTCTTTTGCTTTTTTCATTGTTTTGTTTTGTTTTGTCCTATTTTCTTTAAAATAAAAAAATAAAATAAAAAATAAAAAAAATAATATGTGAGCGAAGAAGCAGGTGTCAAGACAAATGATATCAGGACCTTATTTACAGATATAATTCAGGAAAACTTCCCAAGCATAAAAAAAGAATATGACATTCAAATAAGTGAGGCATATAGAACTCCAGCTAGCCCTAACCAAAACAAATCTATACGCAGACATATAATAATCAAGATCCCAGAAATTCAACTCAAGAACACAATATTAAAAGCTGTTAGAGAAAAGAAACATCTCACCTATAAAGGAAAACCCATCAAAATCACAGCAGACTTCTCAACACAAACCATCAAGTCAAGAAGAGGCTGAAGTGAAGTAATGCAAGTCCTGAAAGAAAACAACTTCCAACCCAGACTCATGTACCCTGCAAAAGTTTCCTTCAAAATTAATGGAGAAACAAGATACTTCCATGACAAAGAACAACTCAAGGAATTCATGACCACCAAACCAACCCTACAAAGATTACTAAAGGACATTTTAGAGAGAGAGAAAAAGGACCACGGTCTCAGGAACGATGTCAGAGGGGGGCCATCAAGTGGGGCAGTCGATTGATTGGGGAGGAAAAATACGGAGCCAATGGCAGGAAAATAGCATGGCAGAGGCAATACAGTGCAAGAGGGCCTCAAGGCACTAATAGAAAGAAACAGAGGCATAGTAGATCAGGAGACAGGATCCATCAATATGCTCTATGCAAGAAACACATTTAGCTAGGAACAAAATTCATAGTCTGAAAGTCAAAGGAGAGAGAACAATGCCCTATGTGACAGGGAGTCAGAGGGGGGGAAAACATAATAGGGGTAGCCTGCCCATTAATTGCAGAATGGATAAGAAAGACATGGGATTCCAAGTGGTGGAAACCTACTCAGCTATAAAGGAAGATAACCGCAAGGCTCTTGTAGGTAGATAGAGGCAACTGGTAATAGTGCTCATGGATGTAATGGACCAGAGTCACAAGGGTGAATTTTGTGTTGTCTCCATAGCATAACAAACTAAAGGTTTTAGTGGGATCCAAAATGCACAATACATATTGGGAAAGTCAAAGGGGAGGAATTATCTAAAAAGGGAAGGAAATTATCATGATTTGAAATTCAGATTTTATTCATAGTTCTGATTAGTTTCATTTTATTCTGATTTGTTTGATTTTATTATACTTGATGGCATGGACAGCTATTTTAAAGATAACAAAATATATAATTGCAACCATGGAGGATGTCTATTTATCTTGTTTCGAAATGCTGTATGGCTTTCATTGTTTGTTTTGATTGATTTTACTCTATTCTGTGTGGTTTGATTGTAATATGTCTGAAGGTGTAGGCAACTATTCTGAAGATAAATATTATGGTAGCCAATGCTATTTTGCTAATATCTTGAAATTCTATATTGCTTACATTGTTCTGCTTTGTTTGTTTTGTTTTATTATGTTTTGTTTTGTTTCTACTGTTTTAGTTTGTTGTATTTTGTTTGATTTTACTTATCCCTGATGGTATGGGCAGGTATACCATCATTATGATATTATGATATGCCTTATCAATTGCTTTTTTTTTTTTACCCTGTTTCAAAGTCATGTTCCATGTTCATTGCTTTGTTTTGATTGACTTTACTCTGTTTTGTTTGGTTGTATTCTTTTCAAAAAAATAAATAAATAAAAATAAAACAGAACTCCAAGAGTAAACTATTTTATGTCTATTTAGTGTAAAGTATGCAAATGGCCACATTTCATTAGCCTCTGATGAGTAATAATCACAACAGTTCCCAAAAAGTTTCAATACTGCCAGTAGTACTATATGAGTGATTTTATAAGATTTCAGTGAAGTTAAAATTGTTTCATCATTGCAGAAAAATGTTTCTGTTGTTGATAAATTTTGCTTATGTGAAGTAGTTCACTTGTGAATAATGCATGCTGTCTCTTAAAATAAAAACCATTCATGAGAAATAAAAAGTAACACCTTTAAAGATTATTTCATTACTTCAACTCCAAAGTACTTATTAATTGACCACAGGTTTATCCCTTTGTGTTACTTAAGGCTTCTCAACTTCTACCTATTATCATAGATTTTGCACAGAATTGTCCCAGTCCCTGTTAGATTATTAGATATTAGCAGATGAAAGTAAATATGAGACACTTGAATTCATCTTTGTGTCATGTATCATGTGTTCTACATTCTGCAGTACCTAACATGTATAAAGTGTTCAACAAATGAAGAAAACTAACTTACAAGCATGTATTTATGTCCTTTATTCTTTTAGTGACAATAAATAATAGTATCAAATTTTACATTTGGGTAACACTGTAAAATGTAAATCATATAAAGAATCATTAAATATGATTTTATCCCAAAAGATAAAATTAAGAAAAAGTTCAAATGCATATATGAATAAAAATTGGAGTTATTAAAAATCCTTAAGGAATTGCAAGGTAAGCAAAAGCTAATTTTGCCTATTAGTGAATTTCTGAAAATATAGAAGTTGAAATTATTTGTTATTATGATTTCAATTATATGTCATAGTAATTAGTGAAATTGTGATTTGCATTTTGTGTTGAGAAAAGGCTTAATATTAAAACAAAATTTTATTTGTTTGCTCTCTTTTTAAATCATCATACATTTCCAAGTAACAGGGTCCAAAATGAAAGCTTTTTATACTATACATATTCAAAATGCAGAAATCTTGAGTTTTAAAGCTAATTCATATGCTATTTGTAAGGCAATTTGTTAAGTGGGATTTAATTTTTAAGCTTTTGAACATAGAGAAATATGTTTGAAATTCAAACCCAATAAAATAATCTTTATCTTGAATAATATTTCATTATCAATACATAATATTCATGCTCACTGGGTTCAATCACAAGATAATTATCAGGGCTTGTGGTTCCATTCAGAAATAAATCGGTAATAGAGCATCATTATTTTTAAAAAAAACTCAAAATTTTTCTAATTATCATGCATTTGTCCTTTTATTATACTTGTAGAAACACACTATAAAGATTTAGAGGCGAGATTTCAATTAATAAGATGATGTATGAGCATAATTTGCAACTTTGATATCTAGGTGTATGTTTTGAGTAATAAGAAATGAGAAAAATCTCTGAATAACAACAGATGAATCCAGAATTCAGTCACACCAGAAGATTGGGAGTCTGAGGCAGGAGAATCACGAATTCAAGTTCTTCCTGATCAGTCTAGTGAGACTCTTGTCAAAAAGAGTAAAAAGGGCTGAGGATGTAATTCCCACCTCTGGGTGCATTCCCTAGTACTGCAAGAAGAGGGAAAACTGTAGATTTTTAAATTCATTAAGTTTTTTTATTAATGTAAGTATGTGAGTGATCCTGTTTTGAATAGAAAGCTATTATGTCAGAACAGGGGATTATTTCCCTCATCCATTCAATATTGAGTGCCTAAAATGTACCAGTCACTGTTAGAGACAAGAAATAGAAATAAAAATATAAAAATCTTTCCATTAAAAACTGTCATACATGAAAGAAAAATTGATAAGCTGACTTCATTAAAACTAGAAATTGTGAAAGATAATTTCAAGAAAATAAGCTATAGACCAGGAGTTAATATTTGCAAAGACACATCTGATAAAGCAGTATTATCAAATATACAGAGAATTCTTAAAATGCAACAAGAAAATAAACATCCCAATCTAGAAATAGCAAAAGACCTTATCCAAGAGGATGCCCAGATGACAATAAAGCACATGAAAATATCTTTTATCTGTCTTTAGGAAAATGCAGATTAAAGCAATGACCTATCAATATAAACCTATGAAACTAGCCAAAATTCAAGCACTGACAATTCAAAATGCTCATGAAGCTGTTGGTATTGCAGGAGGTCTTGTTTACAATAAGTGGGAATGCAAAGTAGTAGACTCATTTTTGGGGGGGAGGGGCCGTTGAAGCAGGGTTTCACAATGCAGTTCAAGCTGACCTTGAACTCAATTTGTGGCCTCAAACGCAGCAATCCTCCTGCTCAGCCTCTCAAGCGCTGGGATTACAGGCATGCACCACCATGCCCAGCAGTAGAGCCACTTTGGAAGACCATTGGTTTCTTACAGACCACACACTCTTGACATACAATTCAGCAAACGTGTTCCTTGGTATTTATTTCAATGAAATAAAAATTGATGTTCAGAAAAAAAGCCTGCACATGAATGTTTACAGCAGCTTTATTTAAAATAGTAAAAACTTGAATACAACCAAGACATCCTACAATAGTTAAATGGATAAACTGTGGTGTATATCCAGATTATATAATATTAGCATGAAATGAGCTATCAATCTATGAGAAAACATGGAGGAACCTAAGATGCATATTATTACATGAAAGAAGCCAATCTGAAAAAGCTACATGTTGCATTATTCCACTTGTGTAACATCCTAAGAAACACAAAACTATGAAGAAAATTAAAAAATCAGTGGTTTCCAGGGGGTAAGTGGGGGCAGAGATAGATAGTTGGGACACCCAAGATTTCTAGGCAATGAAACTACTCTGTATGACAAAACAGTGATCAATACGTGGAATGATATGTTTCTCCAAATCCATAGAATGCACAGGAGCTGCAGACCCTACCATAAGCCAGTGGATTTTGGATGACTTTTTATTAATGTAGGTCCGTTCACTGTAAAAAATGCACCTCTATGTTATAGGACGTTGACAGCCGAGAAGGTTGTGCTTGTGTGGAGGGAGGGGGAGTATGGCAATGTTCTGTACTTTCCGCTCAATTTTCCTGTGAACCTAAAACTGCTCTAAAATGTCTTTAAAAACTCTCTTGCTACCAAGAAATGCAGACAAGCAAGCAAACGATAAATTATGAGATGTCAAATGTTATATAGCAGACATCTCTACATAGGAAGATATCACAGAAACACAAAAGGGCAAGAGGATGTCCACACTGGTGAGAAGAAAGGTGTGTCAAGGAGGCTAATCTTTGCTTAGCTCCAAATCCATAGTAGAAAAGGTCCCCAAACAAAGGCTGGCATAGAGTAAGGGGTGAGAAAAATAGTCAAAGTCCTCTTCAAAGAGGCAAGAACCTGACAAGGAAGGAAGTTCAGGAGTTAAAAAGATGGAGTGGCATGAGGAGGCCTGAAGACCTACCTCACTAAAACCAAGGAGCACAGCATCCAAAAACTTTTGCATTCTGAGTATTTTCTGCAGAGAGGTTGATTTGAGATTTCATGGAAGGGACACAGTGCTAAGGTGCAGAAGAGAACAAGCCTTTTTACTGACTCCAGACACAAAGTCTAGATTCTCAATCAGCAGGCTATGGGATCAGAGGTCCTCACAGGTCATTTTCATGACAGACTTGTGACTGAATTCTGCTACTGAGTCACCACATTGTTTACCCAACATGAGTTTTAAGAATATGCTCAAAGGCATCTTAAAAGTCTGCAATAATACCTATCTGCTTATTTTAATGAATAGTATCTTCAAGTACTCCTTATATTTCTTTTTAAATTAGTGAATTAGTACTCTGCAGCTGAAATAGAACAACTGAGAAAATTTATATCCCACATAATTCTTGAAAGTATTTAAATTGGATTATAAAATTACAGAAGAGTACGATTACATGTAGAAATAAATACAGTAACAGTTTAAAAAGTGTAGATAAATAAGAGGATGTAATAGAAAACCAGAGATTAAATTAAAAGTGCATACCATGAAATTCTGGGCTAATAGGCTGTAAACATGACAAATCCTTTTGTAAACAAATTTTAAAAAAGCATTTTGTGATTCACACAATACATAATGTCATTAGGAAAAAAACAAGCCAACTTTCATGGAGATGCTAAATCTACAATAGAATCTATCCAAGGGTCAAATTTTTTCCAAGTTTGCTGAAAGTGATAAGCTCAAGCAATTCAATCCATTCAAAGAATAAGAAACATGAGGAATTCACACCAACTGTGTCATAATCAAAGAAATCAAACCAGTGATAAAGAAAAAAATCTTAAAAACAGTCAGAATAATAGCACATTACACACAGAAGATGATGGCAAGAGATTTCTTTTCAGAAATAATGGACGAAGGCCACGTTAACTGTGAGAGTTAACTGAGTCAAGTTGAGTAACAAGCAGCCTCCTAAATTGGCTCAGCATAATTCTGGGTGTGGCTAAGGGGATTTACTGAAAAGTGAAGACCCACCCTAGGAGGCTTGTAGCCTGAACCATATAAAGGGGAAGTGAAGAAGAGAGGCTTGCCCCTCTTTCATTGGAGGGGCTCCAGTCCTCACTTTCACTTTAGACGTCATTTCTGGTTTCTAGCACAGACCTTTCAGCTTTCTGATATGGGCTTGCATGAGACACTCCAGTGAGCTCCATGCCTTCAACTGGATCCTTCAGATCCCCAGTGCACAGACAGACCTGCACTTTTCCACACCAGACTCTGATCACAGAAGCATGTATATTCATGTGTGCAAAATAACTATTTAAAAGAAGGGTCATAAGGAGAATTAAGATGTATTATGCACATGTACCAACTCCCCATGATAAATGTAATCATTATGTACTTCAAACATGTACTAATAAAGTTTAAAAAATATCTTTAAAAGGTCATTGATTGATTAGGCAAAAATAATAACAGTATATAGGATTTGTACGTATAAGTGAATTGTTTGGTAGCAAATGAAGTGTATTGCATAACAACAACATATAAGCCAGGAAGGAAATAATGGAAACACCATTACGAAGTTAAGTGGTATGATGTGAACTGAAAGTAAACTGTGATGAATTCAAAAAGTATTCTCTAAATACAAAGGCAACATGTAAAAGAAGGCAGAAAAGGAAAGAGAAAAAATAACAAATGACATAGAAATCAAATAATAAGATGATAGATTTAAATCCAACTGTATTGACAATTGTATTAAATATAAATAATTTAAACATTCTAATTAAAAAGCAGAGATTATCATCTTAAATAAATATTCAAGCCCCAATTATATGATGTCTTTAAGAAAATATTTTAAAATATAGATACAAATAAATTAAAAGTAAACAAATTTTTAAAATACCATGTTAATACAGATCAAAAGAACAATGGAGGCTGGGGACTTAGCTCAGCAGCAAAAGCACCTGCCTGGCAAGTGCAAAGTCATGAGTTTGAACCTCGGTAACAAAAAAAAAAAAAACAAGAACAATGGAATGACTATATTGCTATCAGGAAAATAAATTTCTGAGCAAAAAGTATTAATAGGACTAAAGAAGGTAGTTTCATATAGATAAAAGAGCACATAAGAATCTTAAATATTTCTATACATAAGAGTAGAGCTCCAAAACACATGAAGCAAAATTCATTGGCCCATTAGAAGAGATAAACAAGTCAGACACTTTGCCACGTTCAATAAATAATTGACAAAACAACTCGGTACAAAGACAAGGACATAAAAGACTTGAACAACACTGCCAAACTTGACCCATTTTGACATTTCTAAAGCACTCTGCCCAACAACAACAATATGAATTGTTTTCAAGTTTGCATAGATTTTGCACCAAGAAAGACCATCTTCTAGGTTCAAGAGACCTATATTTTCATGCATATTAAAGCAATTATTTGTCAGTGCTGCTTGGGACACAAAGTGAGGTAAAGAGAGAGCAAAACAATATGAAAGGATATCAGAGGTCAGAACCTGATTTATAGAAAAATAGAATGGGGACATTTTAAAAGGTAGAGAAATCTAATATCCAATTTTAAATTATGTGTTTTGTTATTCCCCCTCCCTTTACTATATAACCCTAAGTCTCAGTGAATGTCTCGCACACACAGCTGCTTCTGGTGAGTGCAGATAAGGAAGACACGAAATAAATGGTCCCACGTTGGACTTAAAGCCATGGTAGAGATAAAGGAGCAGCTTCAAGACTTAGGGTAATGAAAATTCAACAAAAGCAGGAAACTGGAGTCAAAAGTAATTAGCACAAATATATCTTCAAAATTCCCGATGATATTTTTCTTGCTATAAAACACTGTGGCAGGGTTTAAACTGACCTTATCCTGATATTGGGAGCAAGGTTACCCCTGGGAACATCTGTATTACATTTTTTTCTCCCCTAAAAGACACAAGAGAAGAGTAGCAGAATAGATTTATTACTCTGTTGTAATAAATGATATCATACTCCTACAACCAGGGGTACAAATAGTTTTTAAATAAATTTTCCATTACATACATAACACCTCACTTAGTTTAATCAACTTATCTCAAAAGGCATAGAAATAAGTGAATACAAACAATCAAACAAAAATAAAGAAAAGAGGGAGGGGGAGAGAGAGAGAGCAAGAAAGAGAGAGACAGAGACAGAGACACAGAGAGACAGAAAGAGAGAGGAGGGAAAAGGAAGAGCATGAGGATGGGTTGGAGGGGGAAGAAAGGAGGAAAGAAGAAAGCAAGCTAGGATGTCTCCAGGATGGGAGATCAGACTAAGAAACAAGAACTTACTCTCAGCATTAGCCGGGCTAAACTCCAGCTACTCATGTGTCTCTGCCACTATAGGTTTTTAACATTTTTCAATTGAAAACATATAAGGATAGGGAAATGCAAATCAAATCTTCGTTTTGGCTGTTCATACAGGCTCAGGATAAAATAAAACATGAGTTTTCTACTCGTCATAGCAATTTCCAACTTTCTTTTAAAGTATCTTGTCCATACAGGAAGGGTGCAGAAGCATACCTATGGGAGTTCCAGAAATATGACAAAATTCTCTGAATTTGTATATTTTGAGATATGGAATCTTAGTCTACTAAACATTGGAAGGTACCCTGGTCTCTTTGGTCAGAGCACAGGACTGTCACGCAAGGGACAGCACCTAAAATCAGCAACTGCAGTGGGACATAGGTGAGATGAAACTCAGGTCCCAGGGCAGGAAGCAGCTGTTGCAGTCTAAAGTCAGTATATCATGCTGCTGTCATCTTTCTAATTGTATGTATTCTCAAAATATTATTTTAAAAGGTGGTAGAATTTTCTAAATTAAAAATTTTGTGTGTCTAGTAGCTGGCATAGTGCTACCTAGCCTAAGAGGTTGCTCACTTAGTGGCTGTAGATTGAATTGTGGTAAATTCAACGAAGATAAACAAGCCAAGAACAGAAAAAATTATGATTATGCCCAAGGTAGGAACTTCAGCCACCAAGTGACAATGAATCAGGTATCCCTCTGAGAGATGAAGGTGTGATTTTCCAGTAGTCTAAGCAAGATAACCCCTTAAACTCAAGCAACATGTGACTGTAAGAATAGTTAATGTTATGGAGATTTAGAGTAATCATATGTAGGGCTTTTCTTCTTTTATTTCGACACAATATATTATAAAATCAAAATTACAGAGCAAGGTACAAAGTAAGCAAAAATTTAAACAATGATCTCTTTCCTGTTTTGACCTTCCTTTTAATAGCACTGAACTTTTGTCCTATTTTGCTAAATCTATCACTTCCCACACCTCTGCATCAGAATCAGTTAACTTTTGAGTAACCAGCATCCAAGTAATAGTAAGCATCCTTTCTTTCAGAAGATAACAATTTGGGGAAAAAGAGAGAAGATAAACACAGTTGGATAAACACATTCTTAGCAAGATGTTTGACTGCCAAGCATTTTGCGTTAGTCTTCTCCAGCATATTTGCATTTGCCTTGGTAGAAAGTACATTTTAACTCACAAGAATATACAATGATGGGAATATTTAAGGAACCAAAAACCCTGGGCATAAAAAGAGAAAGAAAAATGAAGACTGTATAGTAACATTGTAATCCGGCATTGGAAGAATCATGTTTTCATCCAAACTATACAGAAGTAAAAAAGTGGTGCTCCTTTCACTGGCCTGCACCCATTTCATCTAGAAGTGTTTGCAGTAGAATAACAAGGAATACATTAAATATCTAGTAAGAACACTTAGAACTTAATTTCGCCATTAAGAAGACTGCACAACCTTGCTATGTATATTTCTTCTTTGGTCATTAACAGAAAATGGAAATGATAATGTCTTATAAAATAAGTGCAACAGAGATGATAGAAAATTCTCAATTTCCCATTTGTCTTTGACCCTGGCTCCTTGTACTCTCTCCATTCAACCACAAATTTTTTCTTTCTTTTTTTTTTTTTTTTGCTACCTCACCTACCTCTGAACCATGACTAACCAACAAACCACAAGGCTTGCAAAAACACCACCCTGAAAGTATTCTCTGCCAGTTATCAAATGAGATTGCAACAAGCCTGAGCCACAGGCATGAAAACTAAAACAATCTCCAACTGAAAGTTTCACAGCAATTAAAGACTAAAAGCACTATGCTAGCCAAACCACAAAGTATACACTCCTCTCTCTTCCTTACCATATAAAATGTCAACCCTGTTTCAACTCCACATTATCTGATATTTAGGTTTTTTCCTGCTGTGCATGGGGTGAATAACATTTTTAATATTTATTTGAGTTATTTAATGTATTTTCTTTGCATAGTCTTAATGCAAACGTTAACATTCAAATATAGGCATCTGTTCATTGAGTAACAGTTAATATACATACATATACTGTATCAGTTGGTTTTTCTGTTACTATAATAAAATACCTGAGGCCACATACTTTAAAATAAAAAGAGTTAGCTCATAGTGTTGGAGGCTCACAAACATAGGGCCAGTGTCTGCTATCCTCTGGTGAAAACTCTCTGGGCTGTTTCACAACATGGTAATTGATGTCATGACCACAGCACATGAAACAGGGACAGATCACATAGTGAGTAACCAGCATGAGATAGGACACCAAAGAAATTAAGGGTGTTTTGTAATGAACTTTTTCGCAGAAGCCAACTGGGAACCTGTGATCATTATATCAGTCATGACCTATACACCAGTAGGCCACACCTCTTAATGTCTCTCTACCTCTCTCATCACCGCACTACTGACCAAGCACTTGAACCCTTGAGGAACACATTCAAACTGTCTCCAAACCACGACATATATACATGAGTGTGTCTGGAGGTACGCACAAATATACAAATTATACACACATGATTATCGCAGGTTTTACCAAAGGCGTCTTCTACTTCATTGCTGATTGGAGTCAGGATGTCAGGCTTTGCTGCAAAGGAGTCTTAAGGCTGTGTGGCTATTCTGGAGCAGATTAGTAGATAAATTTCTTCCTTACTTTCTAGCTTACATTTGATTAATATTTTCCCTATTTCTTTATCTTAGCAGTTTAAGATTCAGACATTTTGTCTGAAAAAGACAAAAAGCTATTAGTTAATCTAGGGGTGTAGCTCAGTGTTAGAGCACTTGCCCAGTGTGTGTGAGGCCCCTATTCAACCCCAATGCCAGGTAAAAAAAAGTACTACAAAGTAACTTGCCACAAATTCCTTATGAACATTATGCTATCTTTCCTTTGCTGTGACAAAATACCTGGGATGATAAACAACTTTAAGAAGAAAATATTTATTTTGGCTCATGGTTTCACTCCATGGTCACTTGACTGTGTTGTTCTGGGCCTGTAATGAGACAGCATGTGATGAGAAAAGGGCACAGCAGAGGAAAGCTGCTCACTAATGAGTGGTCAGAAGAAAAGAGAGAGACAGAGACAGTCAAAGGAAGAAGAGGAAGAGGAAGAGAAAGAGGAAGAGGAAGAACCTGGGGTTCACTAAATCCTTTAAAAGCATGCCCCCAGTGACCTACTTTCTCCAACTAGGCCTCTACTCTGTCATCAGCAGGAGTCAAAACCTTTTTAGTAAATGGCCTTTAGGAGACATTAAGTTCCCAACCATAAAAATCATTTGCTAAACACTTGTAGACATTAGAGACTTGCAAAGCTGTTTAAAGAGAGCAAATATCAATTTGTTTATTAGATAGCTGTGACCTTTTGTCAAACTTGCATGTATGACATAATTTTTCCAGCTTTATTGAAGTATAACTGATGAAATTATGTATGTTTAACATATATGATGTGGTGATTTTATGGAAATATACATTATGAAATTTGCACAGTCAAGTAAATTAATGCATTCATCACCTCATGTATGTTGTGAAACTTTAAAATTTATTCTCCTATTAAATATAGTCATCACACTATATTTCATATCCCCAGAATTTATACCTTGTATAACTGTTTCTATGCTTTGACCAAATAACATAATTTTTTGTTTGTTAAAAATTCCTACTTTATATGGATATTTTGTAGATTCTTGAGAGTTGAAAAGGAGATTTTGAAAGTCATCATTTATTTATGCAGTGAGATTTCCCACATACTACACATAATCAAATCTATTTTATAGTTTACAAAACATACACATATGCAGACTTTCTGGTGTGAGTGTGAATGTATAGACACAGAGGTATCCAGTCTCTCCTTAAATGTAACTCAACCATGGGCTCAATTCTTCAGGGAAGTTCTTTCACTCTATTAATGCTGGTGAGTGCAAATGCAGCTATTTGACATTGCTAGCTGAATCTCAGTAGTTGAAATTTCTTTTCTACATAACTGAAAGTCCAATTTTCATAAAAAATTTCTAAGAATATTCAGAAGTGTCTGTGTACCATGGTACCATGTAATCAGCCATGGCAAGATGTTTCAGTAGAAACTCCAGACATTTCATCTTACTTCCACATCAAACTCTCCCCATCTCAGTTTCCATTTGAACCGTTTTCTCTTCCTGGAATCTCATTCTAGAACATGTGTCTCCCTTATGTGTTATTCCCAGTTTCTCAGAGAATCCTTGGTGAGGTTGCTGGGGCCCAGAATCATTTGGCACGTGGTTTTTCCAATTCACATACACATTCACTTTCTTGTGAGGTCAAAAGCACACATTTGGAGTGGCTAGGTCAAGCTAAGACAAAAGCTTAACCACTGCCAGGCAACTAGAACTATCATTGCCTTTCAGCCCACAGACTCTGTCACTGGGTGTGGGGTACCTTTTATTCTCTCAGGTCTACTTTGGCTTTCCCTACAATCTAACTGCAACAGTTTCTCCAATCTATAATGCTTTATAAAATAGATTTGAAACCAAATTTTACACAGTTGATCTATCATCCCTATTCATATGAGTCTCTACCTACTAGCCAAAAATTCCTAAACTTTGAAAGTCATTTCTCATTCATATGTTAAGATTATGTAGTAAGTGTATATCAATGAACAATTTAATATTCAGGAGAAGGATTGCTAAAGAGTGGTGCTGGCTTACCAACAGACTCCATTTCTTACAAGGCAGAGTTTTGTGTTTTGTTTTGTTTTGCTTTGCTTTGCTTTGCTTTGCTTTTCGTATCTTCTAAGGAAAAAAATTTGTATCTTATTATTTTCCACCCTTTCATTCAATTTTTGGAGAAAACTTTTTCATGAAAATAGAGATCCCTATGACAAATTACTCCTCTCTAGGTGAATATGCCAATTTCTTTGCATGTGCCATAGAGAACTCAGATAACCGCTATTGGGCTGGCCACTCCACATCAACCCAATTTGCTGGCATGCTTCATAAAATTCAATTACTCCAGCTCCAATTCTACTTCAGTAGGGTACAGTTGGGCATGTCCTTTCCTTCTATCAAAAATTCTAATCCTGAACTACCCATTTACAGTTAATAAATTCAACTTCACCCTAATCAGACCACATCACATTATGTGTTCTAGTTAAGGTCACCTTTGACCTACATGTTGCTGAACCATGATCAGTCTTAACACTCATCTGTCCAACAGTTCACTGGTTATATCCAGTAACAACTACCTTGACCTTAACATGCCCACACTTGAAATCTCTTATTCTCTCTGCCAACATTGCCCACTCACACTTTTCCTCATCAGCGTTTCTCATTTCTTATTAGTATCTTCCTTTCAGTCTCTCAGGCAAAAAATTAATTAAAACAAAAACTTGATATTTAACCATGAGTGCTTTTATCACATTCTTATATAATTCATCAGCAAATCCAGTCAACTCTTCTTTCAAAAATAATCCAAGATTTCTGTTCACAAATGTAACACCTGTCTCCAGTATTGTGCCAATTCATGCCACTGCCATCTCACACCTAGCTTAGTTCAGTGACCTCCTAACTGGTTTCCTGCTGTCATACAACAGCCAAAGTGATCCTGTTAAAATGCAAGACCCCTAAGGCCTTCTTCTGAACCTACCCCGGCATTTTTCAAAGGAAAATCTGGTCTTCACAATTACCCAGCTTGCCCTACAACTTGTGCCCTCTCTCCTTACTTTACCTGCTCCAGGTACATTGGTCTTCTTGGGCCCTTGGATGTTACAATGTTTTTCCACAGACACCCCCCTATACCTTTCTTCCTCATTCACTTCAAATTTGCAAATAGCATCTCATTTTTAAAAAAGACTGAAGTTTTAATGGATTATTACTAAAAACTATTTTCATGAACCATCAAATACATCTATTCTCTTTTATGTTATCCATCAAAATGTTTCAACATTTAAAGGTGACAAAAAAAAACCCTTAAACTTTTTTTCTAAGAGTTCTAATTATAGAATAAAAATACTCAAAAATATTTTGACTTTTTTTTCTTTTTGTGGTGGCATTATAATTCCTCTGGTCTAAAATTTTATGTCACCTCTTTTCTAACATGTGATGATGGGATTGCCCAAGGCTCCCTTGTCAGAAATCCACTCTACAAAGCTGTACTCTACTGACGGACTACAGCTTCCACTTCCAGACCTTTATGCATGCTAGCCCCGCCTCTCAGATCACCAGTGTAGAGTAGCTGCCTTAGCATTGCTGATATCTCCCGTATATTCTACAGCCAGATAAGATGGCACCTCTTCCATGAAATCCTCACAAAGTTACCTCCTCTTCTGAGGACCCAAAATCTTAGTGTATTTGTCTGCATATGTCATCTTTTTACATGACTTATGTCCCCTAAATAGAGATTACAAATTTATTCCGCAAGGCTTAGAAATACCTCTCATAAAATGAGAATTAGGTAAAGTTTTCAGGCTGGGCATGGTGGTGCACTCCTGTAATCCCAGCGCTAGGGAGGCTGAGGCAGGAGGATTTCTTCAAGTTCAAGGCCAGCCTGGGCTACAAAGTGAGTGTAAGGCCAGACTGAACTGTACAGTGAAACCCTGTCTCAAAAAGACAAAAGAAAAAAAAAGCCTCATTGTATTAGATGAAAATAGGATGACTATCAACCAAGTTAAGATACATGCTTTCACAGCTTTAATTTTACACTTCATTATTCTTACTAGTTATTCAAATGTGTATCACTGTTATCTTAAATCAATATTAATGACAATAAAATTATAATTGCCATTAATTGTTTTGAAGTCATTATCTAAAATATGTTTTTATTATTAAAACACTATTAGTATTATTTTCCTCAACTTTTCACGTTCAGGTGTGTGGCTATATTTATATATGTTTGTCTATGTTCGATTTGTATTTATTTGCATATATATTCCACAATCATCATTGCCTCATCAAAGCAACTCATACATGGACAAAGGTTACATTATCTATGTAGGTTTCTGTGTGCTTGTGTTTGCACAAACATCACATAACTTTTCAAGTGAGCTATTGAAAATGGGAGTAACTAATATAAAAGACCTTGGCATTTCTAGGAACTAGAATACTTTGAAGTATTTCAGCAAGAACATATTGACCTCTTTGGGGAAAAGGATTACATGCAGCAATCAGACATGACTATCTAATGTTGAAGATCAAAGGGTATTGACTGAAATCTGCAGTTGCCATAGCTACCAAGCCCTGTGAATTTACTATAGTTCTCTTATTACAAGAATAAGATTTATAGTTAAGACCTCCTTTATTGACAAGAGGGGTTATCTGTTCACTAAATCTGAGAGTTTACTGGAATGATTTTCAGCCCACATTGTTTTGCTAAATTGAATCTGATTCAGTAAAATTAAAATATGATGTTCTCAAGGCACATATTTGTAATTTAACTCTATCAATCTTTTTAGGATGTGCAAAATATCTTAAGAGTAAGTCTGGTCTTAGAGGATAAGACATTTATAGCATATTTTTAAATAGGTCAGATTTTCAGTTGACAGCAACTCCTGAAACAGACTTTCAGCAATGCAGTTGACATGGTAGGACTGAGCCAGGAGGTCTCAAATCACCTACCAGAAAATGTCTTAATACCTTTTCCCTGGTGATACCAAGTGGATTTCAGAAGCCAGGTTTTGAATCCTGAAATCTCAATCATCAAAGCATTCCTAGTTATCTAAAGCTATTTTTTGAAATCTTCCTTCAAATACAGATTTTAAAACATAATCCTACCTTTAGCTGCCTTCCCTACCATTGATCTAGTTCTCAATTTTTTAGAGTGAAACAAGTTCACCATGCACTAGTTATCCACTAATCTGAATCCAATGAAACAGAACACATTACAGGCAACATGTTATGTAAAGACCATTTGTTATTTACATACAGGCAGAAAGGGAAAAAGGTAGCCTAGGATTCACTGTGAGATGCCCCCTAAAGCTCAGGAAAGCAACCTTGGGTAGATGTGGTGCTCCACCTGCTCCACAATTGAGTGACTCCAAAAGGAACCCCACCTAGGGTTATATTCTCTGGGACAATGTGAATCCCTGGGCTAAAGCTTTGAAGGCCACCTTGCATCCAGAAGAGAAAAGGGGAAAGCCCCAGCAGTCCCAAGTCCTCCCTTCTTACCTCAAGTATCACGTTCTCTAGAGAGCAGCAGGAAGGTAGCTCAGGCTGTTTCTGACTGTGACTCCCTATTTTGAACAGCACATCCCTAGCATATCACATGGTTATTATTGAGAACTATAATCATTAAAATTTGGTAAAAAGTGAAAGATTTGTACAATCTGAAGAGAAACCAGAGTATAGCATTCAAATTTGGTAGGAGAGATTGGACAGGTCCAAAGTCACCTAGAGAACTAGCCTGCATTTATAGGCCTATTAGTTTAAAAATCACTTTATTCATCTAACTCCTGACTATCTATTTGCTTGTGAACCACAGCTATGGATTTCTTAACTAAATGGGTATGGTTGCCAGAGAAGGGAAATGGAAAAAAGAGCCAGCAAATATCCAGCTTCTTTTCACTCAGATCTAAAAAGATGTCATAGGAGTAACTGGATTCTTCCTAGTTGTTATTTGCCTTTATATTGATGAATGTCCCCATCTGTTACTTCCTAGGACCTGAAGAGAAAGAATTTCCTAAACCTGTCTTTTTTATTATACTGCAAATAAAAAGAAATAAGCTATGAAGAATGTCTCACGTTACTCAGCCAGGCACAATTTGCCATCAAAGCAGTATGCCAATCACTGAAACACAAGTATTGCAAAAAAAAAAAAAAAAGTTTAGTCTTGAGGCAACCAAACACGTAGAGATAGGAGAACAAGTCTCAAATCTAGCTTCACAAGGATAGAGTTTAGCGGTAGCTGTGAGATAAGGAAAGGGTGGTGATAGGCATAGAAAAAAAAGATTAGAAACTATGAGGAGTGAGATAATCTATGGTCTGCACTTGGGTAATCAAACTTCATAGCTATTCATAGGATGTATGTAGGATGCATGCCTGAAAATGACAGCTCTAGTAAGATATTTAGGTGGAGTTCTGGCCTTCTGATATCAGAAGTACACCCATCAGACATCTACACATGTCAAAGTGAAGAGATCAGCAGCCACAACATGCATTTCTAAATTCTTGAAAAAATAATAACCAATATTCACATTCATATGTCAGATGTGTTACCTACAGCAAAACTATTAGGCGACTATCTTAGTTACTTTTCTCTGGTTGGTGAGACAAAATACCTGACACCCAAAGTGAAGGAAGGAAAGGTTTATTTAGCTTACAGTTCTGGGGGTTTCAGTCCATACTCAGCTGGTTCCAAGGCAGGGCGGTGTGGCTGAGACGCAGCCATTCATGACAGCTGCCAGCAGCAAGAGAGAATCCCCTGGAAGAGGAAAGCACGCCCCCATTCCGACCTTACAGTGTATGTTGGCTTCACCCCTGGGCGGGTGCAGAATTCACACCACCAATCCCAGCACTAGACAAGGAGTCAACTACAAATGCTAGATTCAGCCGCTTCCGTGACTACATGAGGCTTGGCGGGGCATCTACATACAAACCATAACAAGGACTAACACTTTATTGCTCAGCTAAGTAATTTCTAAAATCAGTAATGAATGCAAGAGACTAAAGATGAGTGAAGCTTGAGGGTTTGTTCAGGTTTTTCTTAGTTTTTACAGGTAGCTACTAGAAAGTTTTAAAGTGTGATCTCAGCTGCCAGACTGCCTGTGTATAGATTCTTGGCCAAATCAGCAACTATGCCTATAATAATAATAATAATAATAATAATAATAATAATAAGTTTTACCTCTAGTTCTTCTGTTTTTGTTTTTGGTACCGGTGATCAAACTCACAACCTCATACTTGCCAGGCAGGCACTTATATACCACTGAACTAGATCCCCTGCCCTTGTCTTTTTGAGACAGGGTCTCACTATGCCATTTAGGTTGGCCTTGAGCTCACTTGGTAGCCCAGGCTGGTCTCGAACTTTCAAGGATCCTCCTGCTTCAGCCTCCCTAGTGCTGGGATTACAGGAGTGCGTCACTGCGCCCAGCTCCTCTTGTTCTTCTGTAAAAGCTAAACGAATAAATGCCAGAAACATTATAAACATGACTGAAACATTATGAATGCTTGAAACATGATAAATTAGCAATAAAGGTAAGCTATTATTTTAAGGTCACCCTATTTTGCTAAGAAGTTTCTTTTTAAAAAAATCAGGAAGTGAAAGAAAAAAAAATACTTGATTCTAAATATTGTATTTTAAAACTACAAAGAGGTGATCTTCAAATTTTTTTTACCATGCCCTGCTCCACTCTGGACACCCCTAAAAATTCAAGATTTGTTCTTAGAAAATCCTAATTTGAAAAAAGACACAATCTTCTGATCTTAATAGAAGTACTTCAAAGTAATTAGATACAGTGAATACTTATCCAAGTTCAGAGTATTAGGACACAATGGAATATTGTGTCACAGTTTTTGGCAATGAATTACAATTGAAATTGACTCCAGGTCCCAACTGGGGGTGGGGGAAGAAGAGTTTTCTGCTTTATTTTAAAATGTATCTCTGGGATGCTGTCTTCACCCTTAAAACAACAACAGTAAAATATCTTGGAACTCCAAGAAAATGGCAATGACCATGGTCTCCTTAATAATAGAGGCCTAAATCCACATGTTCTTAACCAGTTATGTGTATAATTTTATCAAGCATGTTAGTAGGAAAGAAAGATGTTTTTGTCTAATGTAAAAAGCATCACACTTTTTTTTCTATGCTTTTAGCATGTCTCTGTAGGTCAGCAAAGAAGAAATAAAATAATGATATGTAAAAGACTGCAGGTTATAATCATCAAATAAAAATCAAACTGGAAAAACAGTGCTTGGAAAAAATTCAGTTTCCTCAGGCTACATACATTCACCTAATTGCTCATTCATCCTTAAGTCAAAAATTCTTTTCTCTTCCTCACGTGATCTGTAGCAAGGCCTTCAGGCAAAGCATTCTAGAATTCGAACCACAATTCCCTTGGGTCTCTTCTCAAGGCTTTCTATTTACATTTTTATCTGCACCACTTAGCTCTGCATCCAACCCAAGGAAAAACCAAACTAGAGTCTTTATTCACAGTATACACATTGGAATCAACACACGAAGAAAGTTGCTATTGTGATAAATAGAAGTGGGAGCAAGTATCCTCCTCTAATGAGAATTAATACGTTTCTCTGTTGCTTTTATTCTGAGAAAGCTCTGTTGAAATTTGGCATCATTTAGGACTGTAAGAAGCTTTTTCCGGTTGGTTCATGAGCAATTTTGATTTGGGATAGGACAATAATTGCTGGCCTGAGTATTAACGCTCACAAGATAATTAAATAGCACAAAGAGAACAAAATGAACTTTGCAAGCTGTATTACTGTCACTGGACAGAATCCAAAGAGGCTCCCAAAGAAGCTTGACTCACCCTACCCACAGAGTAAGGTCACTGAATCCTGTCACAGAAAAACAATTTCTTTTTGTTCTTGTTTTTTGTTTTTTTGTTTCTGGGGTCAAACTCACGACCTCGCGCTTCCCAGGGTGCTTAAGCCGCTGAGCTAAATCCCTGGCCCAGAAAAATAATTTTAGAACTTGTTAGTAAAAAGCACAGAAATGATTTATTTAGGAAAGAAAAGTACATACTCAGAGTAGAGTTGAGCATTCAGAAAATGAGATGCATTATAGGCTGAGGCTGGGTATATTTATGGGAATTTGGGGTGGAAATGTGTAGAACTTGGCCCATTCATGGGTGACAACCACCTCAGGTGGCTATAGCAATAGTCCATCCATGAGGAAAAAGCCCATTGTACAGTGAGGAAAAATTGTTGATCTATTCTCAGGTGTAAAAGGCCCATCCAGTTAGAAGGGAATGGCCATGATTACATATGTTCTTAAGGACCTTTGAAAACATTTTCAACTGGGTTTGTTCTTGAAGCTGCAGTTTTTATTAAAAGTACAATTTTAAAATTATTATTTGCTTTATCTCATTTCTACCAATATTTGTTTTTTTCTACTTCATCATTATTTCTTATTCTGTCAGTGTGTTGCAAATTCAGATATTTCCCAATGACTTTATTATGCAGTTTTGATCTAAAAAAACCTATATATTAAAATCTAGCTGAAGCCGGGCCTGGTGGCTCACGCCTGTAATCCTAGCACTCAGGAGACTGAGACAGGAGGATCGTTGTGAGTTCGAGACCAGCCTGGGCTACAAAGTGAGCTCAAGGCCAGTCTGAATGGCATAGTGAGACCCTGTCTCAAAAAGACAAGGGCTGCGGACCTAGCTCAGCGCCTAAGCACCTGTCTGGCAAGCATTAGATCATGAATTCAATCCCTGGTGCTGCAAAAGAAAATAAAAATACATAAATAAAATCTAGCTGGAGTTTTCATCTAAAAAATAAAATTTTTAGAGATGTAAACTGTAATGGGTTTCCAAATTGATGGTATTAAAATAATCTTCTCCTTTTTTTGCGAAAACTTGCATCTGTGAGTCTAAATCATGACCAGCATTGAAACAGAGTTGAGATCTACAATGACAAAGGACTAGGACACTCTTGGGCCTTAATTGTTATCAACTAAAAGTATGACCTCCATTCTTCCTTACCCTCACTCTCCCAAAATCCTATCAACCTCAAAAATTAAGTATGTCATTAAATCTAGAATCCGACTGCTATAGCATCTCCAAGAATAAACTAGATGAGTAAACAAAATTGTTGCTGAAGAACAGAGGACAAACTCCCCAGTCTTTAACTTGTTTCTCCTTAAAAACATTTGTATTATTTTCTGAGGTAGTCAAGTGCTTAAAGATACTTTTGTTAAAACAGTGACTCTTCACATGTGCCTACAAATCATCAGTGAGTAACTAAAGCAGGAAACAGTTTAGCATCTCTGCCTTCATTTTATATCATTCTTTTTTATTACCATATAACTTTAGGTCAGATTCCTGCTCAGCCCTGCACTGTGGGTGTATATGTGTGATATAGGGGAATGAAACTCCCAACCTACTAGATGTCCAGTATGAGTTCATGTTCTCTAAAATCAAAGAATGAATTTTAGGAACAATGGAGGTTAAGAGCAGAATATATTTATTGAGAGAAAAAGGCTTCTGTCTGGGAAAGACAGAAAGGCTTCCGAGTGGGTTGCCCAGGTCTCTGCATTTTATAGAGCAAAACCACAAGTTGAGGCAGTTCTAAGTGGGGGGTGGGGGGGATGGGAACTCCCAAGGTGGTCAAAAGATGGCACAGAACTATGGTCAACCAGTAACATTATTTACTCAGGTAAAATTGGTTAAATCAGGGACAAATGGGAAAGTGAGTCACGTGGCAAGCAGCCATGCTTAAAGAGCAGTGACTCTTTCTGTAGGGGGTTGGGATGGTGACTCCTGGCTTCCTCAAGGTGATCCATACCTATTTAGAATACCAGTCCCTGATGTTTATACTTAGGGGGTGATTGCATTTGTTTTGCCTTTTGTCTTGAGATCTGGTCAACAGCAGAGGTGTCTGTCTCCTCCAATGTTGCAAGGTATCTGGTCTTCTCTACTGGCTCCTTTGAAGGCTCAGCCCTGTCTGACTGCCTGTAATATTTCTAACTAGCTCAGCTGCCAGTCACATGTGGAAAGGAGGATAAATCATTTATGGAGCATCTGTCAAAAACTGAGAATATAAGGATTATTAGTTCTAAATTTACCCAACCTACCTCATCTTCCTTTCACAATAAGGACACCAAAATAAGAGTTTTCAGGGACACTCAACTATGTACTTTTATCCCCTGTAATGGGCTCATATAATCTACTCATTCCCCTAAACCTACAGTCATCTGGGATTTCAGCAAATCTTATGTAAAACTGAGTCAAGTTTTCCCCACATAGAAGCAGTTATTACATGGGAGTCAAATTGTCCCTCAAATCGTAAGTATTTCTCTAGAGCTGAAAATTCAGCACTGAACTAATGATCAATCTTACTCTACAGTCCCTTAAAATTATGTACCTTTGTCATTTGTTAGTGGGTCATGAAAGGTTTCTGTCCTAATAAATTGCTGGACATTACAGCAGCAGTATAGCCAGACCACCAGCCCCTCCCTCCCTGATTACAGGTTCCTCCTAACTGCCAAAATTCCCACGTCACCAGTACCCACCCCCAAGTGCCATCCCCTCTCATTTGGAATACTTTAAAACCCCCACGGTGTCTGTACCCTGCAGGGAAAATAGCTTAGCCACCTAGGCCGAATGTTTTCCCTCCACGTCCTCAACCCTTCCCCCAATAAATTCCTCCTTTGGACACTGTGTCAGAGTACTCTAACTTCTGCTTCTCTGCACTGCTCTTAAAATAACCTAACAGATCAAGTTAACTTTTTTTTGTCACATCTGTGTCCACTTCAGCTCTTCAAGCTGGACTAATTTTCATGTTTTTTAATTTTTCTTTGTTGAAGGGGTTGACCTGATCTCTATCAAGGCTATGCCCTCTTCAGCTTATCTTCCCCTCAAGCTAAAGTTCTTCTTGTTTTCTCTTAAGTTCCAATTAAAACTTTTGTCTATAAATTTGTGCAGTTGCCTCAGGTTTAATTTCTATTATCATTGAAGCAAGGACTCTTGTTAACCAGTTACAGTGGAAGAATATGCATTTTCTTGTCAGATTAAAAAGGAATGTGTTTGTAAACCAATGTTGTATGTGCAGAAACTTACCAGTGGACATTTTTCCAAGTAATTACTTAAAATATTATTATGAGGACCCTAAAGTTGTTCTCTAATTCTAATTTTATAATTTTGGTTGCTTCTGAATCTTAGAGTCATATTTGAATTACTTTTCTTCCTTGAAAACAGACTTGAAATTGTACGAAGAAACTACAATAATCAATAAATGCCACTGAAATAATCAATGCAAAAACATTGAAAGTGAATAATGCTACCTAAAGCTTTTTTAAAATCCCAAATTTTCTAGGACTTCCAAAAAGATGGTAGAATGATGAGCAGCAGGAAAACAACCTCTCCAATATTTGGAATCCAAATGATGGAATATAGCAATGTGAGGAAGAGAAGGAGGAGGGAAGTAGGTCCCAGGACCCAGAAAGGAACTAAGGCAAAAATTAGAACCCACAAGATGAAGAGAGGGACCACAATGCAGAAGAGGGAGATGGCAAGTGCCATTTTCTCTGTGGGTTGCAGCTTGTGGCAATAGA